>JAMXBB010000004.1:96327669-96461345 GCA_024138015.1 Lumnitzera littorea | reverse complement strand
TCATTCTAGGTATTGACATGTGAAGGGGTGAAGAAGATTAGAGATAGAATCAAAAGATCTGTGACTAATCCCTCCCCCCTCTTTTCTTTTTTTATAAAAATAGAATTAGATATAATTTCTAATTATCAGTAGAATAAAGAAATGAGGAAAGAGAAATCAAAAGTAGATTCAACTTCGGCGAAATTCAATTCGGGTTCATCTTCCAATATTATTTCTAAATAGAAATAATATATTCTATTGAGTTGAGAACGAAACTGGAAATGTGTAAAAAATAATTGACATTTTTTTATATGCATAAAAATATAATAAAATATGTAAAAAATATAATGATATGGTTATCATAAAGAAAAATGTATTTATGCTACGAGGATTTGTTGCTGTTCGTTAAGTTGCGGCTATGCTGCTGCTGCTGAGACTCGAACCCGTAACCTCCAACTAAATCCACTCAAATACTCCGCTACTTATCCATTAAGCTATTGGTTTATATCTTGACATTCATTATAATTAAATTATATTTAAACTATCTGAATCCCTAAACTAAAATTTTTAACTAAACTAAAATTAACATTAACATTAAACTAATTATTCCTAATATAAATTACTTCCTAAAAATCTACGAAATCTTTATAATTTTTCCTTTTCTTATTTTTTTGGTATTTTCATTATTTGTTAATTTTTATTATTTTTTATTTTTTTGAATTAGGACCCTTTTTGTAAAAATAAAAATTAAGACTATGGAAAGGCAAAAATTAGGTATCTACAATAAGGCTAGGTGGTGAGTACCATCAATGAATTAGCTTATACATCATATCGAGTTGATCCATAAGTCTTCGGTAGTTCCTTAGTGCATCATATCCTAAAAGCTGATCGTGGGTTTTGCTTATTTTCTCCTTCTATTTCGTACGATCCATCTTCATTTGAAGCTTTCGGCAAGCTTAGACCCATTCGTTAGATACAACCGACCTTATTCTTTCTTAACACAGCCTATCATCTTAGCATCAAAGTGGAGGATTGTAGTGGGTAAGTTGTTGTTTAACTGTGATTATTATTGTGTAGTGTGTAATGTTATTGTGAAAGTATGTTGTGGTTACGTGAGGGATTAACTATAGTATTTTAGTAAGTGGTGGAAGTAGTGGTTTTGTTTTGTTTTACGATATTCTATTATACTCTGTTTTGAGTTGTGTAAAATAGAGCAGGTCATAGCTATATGTTCCTATCTAATTAGTGAGTAGATCAATTGGAAGTGGTTATGAGTTATTTTTGGATAATAGAAGTATCGTTGGTTATTTGGAACATAAGACTCAGTAAAGGAAAATGACTAATTCAAGTGTTAACGCGAGTCTTGGAGATGATAATAGAGGTGTCGTCCACCATAGTCGACAAACCCATAATACCCTTAGAAGTTTTGATGAGCAATTTGATGAGATGACTCACTTAATAGCTAATTTAACTCGAGCTATTTATGCGTTCACATCTTGGCCTAATGGAGCTAACTACAACACCCCACAGGTTGCTCTTGCAGTTAGTGTCGTTGTCCATAATGCTTAATCTGCCCAAAGATAAGTCCCAACTCAACAAGTTCGAGGTAAAGGAGTAAGCGGCATTATGCAGAGGAGAATAGATTTAGGAGGAATAGAAGAGGAGAATGAGGAAGATTACAGGGAAATAGACTAGAGGGTACGTGCATCCTCAGCTCCCGACCATTTAAATCTTTAGATTCCAAACATTAATGATTCTAGAGATGTAGATGACTATCTCAATTAAGAAGAAAAGGTCGAACGAGTGTTTGACTACTACTACTATGAAGACCGTAAGAAGGTAAGGATTGCTATTATAGAATTCTCAAGTTATGTTACAATGTGGTGGAGGAACTTTCAAACAAGTGGTCCTAAAGTATATTGACACCCTCATACAGCTCCATGATGTTGATCTACATGGCCAGACAAAGATGAACTAGGCTACAAAGCACTTGCATTGGCTGGAGGAATGTGTAAACAGTCGGAACAAGATTGTTCAGATACCATACCTAGAGGGAGTATATGGGGGTATGGTAATAGAATATGATGTTCAATACTAGCTGAGGACTAGGCAATACATTAGCTAGACTACAGTCATGGTGGGGTACTTAGCATGTTATTACTTTTACTAAACTCAATTGATATTCTTTTGCATTATTTGCTAATCATAAGTTTCAATCTTGGATTTGCAAACTGATTTCATCGACCAACTCCCACATATGACATATAAGGACATCCTTACTGAGTAGCTAGAGGTTAGCAGTATTGTTCATTAGTTTATGGATGTCACTTTATAGGAGCCAGATGATGCATAGGCGTTAGGCTTCAATGTTGAGGGTAATAGCTCCTCACCACACAAGGTACCCTTAGAAGGATGTCAGCAGGGACAAGGTCGTTATTGGGAACATGGATAAGGTAAAGCACGGAGTGGAGGAGGCTAGTTGCATATTAGAAACAATTGCTCACTCGAGTACTACAGCCTATATTCTAGTATTAGACGTCGGCTATACCTCCTATTTTTAAGAGGTGACTTGTAGATCTAGCTAATTACATAGGCTACGAGCTCACATAGGTCAATCCCTCTCTAGGCATATAACCATTAGGTATAGGTTATGACGGCACTGAAATCACTCGAGTAGATCGTGATCTACTGGTGCAGCCTTAGTCTATCGATCAAACAGATACTTAGGAAGAGATACATGACCAGAAGCTCTACAGTAAAGTCATCTTTAGATAAGCCTCACTTTATGTACTCTTTGGTCATCTTGTACAAGCTTTTTATATATATGCACGTTTAGTATGTTGAACTAATTAAACTTTTGATGATTATTGAAATTATGATCAGCAACCTCTTCCTCCAATCTTTGTTTTATTTATTTGTTTGTTTGTTTGTTTTTTAATTGATTACTATCAATTAAGGTTGAAAAAGATTAGTTGAGGAGTTATGAAAGTTTTCTACATTTATATACATGTTTTGTTGCAGAGTTGTGGATGTTAAAAGGTTGTATTTGTGGATGAGATGTTTATGGATGTCAAGGATAGGATTTGTGGGTAAGATGTAATAGTGCAAATGTTTAGAAGTTACAGTTAGCGATATTTGTGGTCTTAAAGATTGGATTTGTGTTTAGGATGCATGTATGATAGTTGATGAAAGTGGTTGATTATGCTACTAATATAATTGGCTTTTTAAAAGCCAAATTTAGTGAAAAGTTAAGTTTTGCCATTTCAATAAAGTCCACTTTTGAATAGCTGATTTTATTTCTTGAATAAGTTTACTTTTCAAAAGCTGAGTTTATACAATATTTTAGTTACTGAATTCAGTCTTAGAAAAGCTAAATTTGTACCAATAAAAAATACATTTTCAAAAACCTAATTCATTTGTCTTATATTTGAGATTATTTTTGCAACGATGGTACTTTTAGAATTTTTTTCTTTTAAATTTTGTAATATTTATTTCCTTTTCCCTACCTTTCATTTGTTAAAAAGAACAATAAAGTTGCAATATTTCGACAAGATTAAACATGCACCATTGAAGAAAAGCCGGTTATAGATGCCATTGAAGCTTTTTTATATTATAATTGTTTTTTACGATTTCCTTCCAATTTTATAAATGCCTCCAAAGATCGAGAATTTGTACAACAGGGGCACAAGGGAAAAGGGGAAAAATGCAAAAAAATAAAAAATCCTAAAAATACCGCTTTGGGGAAAATATTCCTAGAAATATAGTACTTGAAATCACCTCTTCAACAAACAATTTAACTTGATCTAAAATGAAATCACATCTTAATCAGATAAAATTACCTTTTTCAAGACGAGATTTCACTTGAGTCAGAATTGAAATCGCCTCTTCAAGAAGCGATTTCATACTCAATCAAGTGAAATCACATTTAAAATTACCTCTTCAAGAGGCAATTTCAAGTATCGTATTCTTGGAAATATTTTACTAAGATCGACATTTGTGTAAATTTTTTCGTTTTTTTTTTTTCTTTTCCTAGGGGAACAATAGTTGAGTCTTACAAAATTGGAAATGTTGGAATGCGGGGTTGAAAAGTTTTGAAGGATGGATTTTAGGTAAATATCACAATTTAAACCCCAACTTTACCACTTTTTGTAATTATACATCTGAAGTTTTAACTTGTCTGATTATAAACCTAATTGAAAATTTAGTTGCTACAATTTACACTTTATCATATCCCGAAGTGGTAGAGTCGTAACAGCCCTGCCGTGTAAACCATTTTAAGATAGAAGTTGGCCTTACAACCGCTATCCTAGACCTGACTTACACAAGGCGTTCACAATTAACCCGCTTTGAAGTAAACAATTTGTAATTTAAATAAATCATTAACCTAAGAAAATGAGAAAATATATATATACACTATAATTCAGTTATTACAATTAACATTTACAACGTTTCACCGTAATATATTTCGTAGTTATTACATTATTCAGAAATGAAAAATTCTAAAATAAAAGCTTAGACCTTAAAAATATATGTTCATTCTTCAAATGATTTTCCTCACTCTCCAAGATCCAACAATTACTAGCTTCAAAGTAGTTGTAAACCGCTTCTTAGCCAGCACCTGCATGACATCTATAGGGATGTGAGCAACCATAGCTCAGTAAGTTAAGATGGAGGACTTAAAACTATACCATAAACACAAACAAGGTTATCAACCAAATCATTTGGTGTAATGCATGTTCAAGCAAATGCCATCGCACAACATTGATCGGCTCGTCGTGAGATTAGAAAAATTGCGCCCGCTCTAATCCGAATTGAGGAGTTGCCGTTAATGTAACAGCTCACGACCAAACCTAGGCTTGTGTAATAGAGATATCGCTCCTCCCCGACTACCTTCGAACCATTGACTTCACCTTTGTCGTGACCTCCTCACCTGTCGCTTAATTTGACTAAGGATGAAGAAGGGATCATTATGTAATCCTACGTTATCCCTTTTGAAATGGTCAGTATTTGGTCGAAAAATCCTAGTTTTCTCTTAATGGGTTACCATGCAAGTTTGATTATGATTACAGGTCGTATATTTGATTAGATCCAGTTTAGGGTGATCAATCATTTCATACAAATCATACAATACAAGCCAAAACAATAAACAGAATCATAGCATCACTTATAATCAAGTACATGCACACAACCAATTATCTAACGAGTACAACCAAGTATAATCTCAAGCCTCCAAAATACGACAACGTATTAATCCCAACTTACCTCAATTTCTCGTTCACTCACTCGAGGTCTAACTTACTCAGGCCATCGCCGGTCATCCCTATAATACAAATGTCGTTTCAGTTTTTCATATAACTATTATAGATTAATTTTATCTTATCACGCTTATTGTTATCCTTGGTTTAGGGTTTAATATGTCCAATTATCTAAGTTATCAAATCTTTTACAATTATTCCAGGTTTGAGGCTAGGTTCGAGTTCAGTTTCCATATCAATTTCTAAATTAGGTTCTAGTTTGATTTCTAAGTATTAGAAATACTCGAACCTTAGAAACTCGTTTCAACTCATAATGTAAAATTAATCACATTACTTCCAGATATCCTAAATACCATAATTATCCTTAATCGGTATTTTATTTTAACCGGTACACTTAAATCCTTATTAGTGTACTGAATTTACTCCTGATATGAGAAATTTTTATATTTTTCATATAATTACATAAATTCAAGATTTCTATCAGATTTATTATATATCTCTATTATTTATATAATATCAATTTTTATTCTAATATCTTCTATTTATTATATTTCCAATAATCACATGTTATGTATTATCACCTATTATGTACATAATACACATCTGATATTTCTATCACTCTAATTATCATTTCCCAACATCAATTATCATTTCAAAATGTATAAATTCATCCTAAATCAGATTTTATTTGTTAATTATCCTAATTTACAAAATTAACTTAAAATTTACTATTTTTCCCTACTACTTATTTATAACATAATTAGCCTAATAATTATATCTAACACCCTAAATGCTACAAGCATCATACTTTATCAGATTTCAACATCCTAAAATATATAATTACTCACTAAATCAGAAATTAACTATTTAATTACTTAATTAACCCTAAATTACCTATTTTATACCTTATTTTAAGGCCTAAAAATTATCTAAAAATTTTGAAAATTAATTTTTGAAAACGAGCTTCATAGTACTGCTTCATATCATCTAAGTAGTCTACACAAAAATTTTAGGCTCAAAACTATACTCCTAAGGTTATTTATTTATAAACCGAAACATGCTCAATTTTACATAATTTCTTAAGGACCATATATCATGATCATGGGATATATTTTCATAAAAATAATATTTTTCCTAAAAAATACATACAAAAATATTCCATAATAACAAGTTTCATAATTTTCTAAGAATATTTAATATTTTTATAAAATTAAACAAAATTAGGCTGGAAATCGAACTTACTGATTTGGGTAGCTCCGGCCACCGTCGATGGCCATAGGTGTGTCAGCCCACTTGGGCACTACCACTATAGTGTGGTGGCGGTGGCCGTCCACTCTCAGCTGCTCACCGGGTCTGGGTTCTCCTTAAAAGCTCTAACTACACAAATTTTTTGTGATTTTTTCTAAAACCCTAATTTACTCTCAATTTTGCCTCTCTCTATTTTTCTCACTTTTCAAACTAACCAAATGAGCTTCTGAAATTTTCTTGTTATTTATAGAGCATTAGGGAAATTATTATGCATTAAATTGATTTGACAACTACCTTATCTTCTTCCAATTTACCTTTTGTATTGTTCTAATTTATTTGGCTAATTTTTTTCTTATTTTTCCTAGCTGCTACGACTTAAATCTGGATCATTCCTTATTTTTTATAATTTTTCTTTATTTTTCCTTAATTAATTATGAATTTTCTTTAATTATTTAGTATTATTTAAGCATATTTCGCTTATTTTAAGTAATTACGCGTATTTCTACCTACATGTAAATTCATATATAGTGCAAATAAATATTTATAAATATTATTTAGGTCATTCTATGATTTTTAGTACACATATAATTTATCTCTAGTGATTCGTTAATTATCGGAATGCATTTTACGCATTTTCGATAAATAACGAGTTATATATTTAAAATTTGAAAATTTTATATTCTTTTATTTTATTGCTTATTTATTAAATTCAAACTTACGGGATCATTTTAGTAATATTTCTAGCTTTACTTATAATTTAGGCTCGATTGAATTTTTCAACAGATCGGAACCTTAAGTGACCGGTTGTGAAGCTTACACACCTTAGTTAACTCAAATTCATATTGTTAGTCCATTCGACACAATTAGCTAGCGGAATGGTTACCCACAATCTTAAAGGGCTTACCCAACCTCCCATAGGTGGCTGTTAGCCACCTCATATGAAATTTAAGTCACAACCCACTTCAAAAATATATATCTTGCAATATATTAGCAACCGTTTATAGCCATCTATAACCTTATGAGAGTTGCATGAACCACCTAAAGCCATGAGCAACTATCCCTTTGATAGATCGCATCAATTGGACTAATGTTATGAATTGGAATTAATTAAAGTATAGACTATAATAATTAGATCTTCAATTGGGTGTATAATTAAACAAGTTTAAACTTTGAGTATATAATTGCAAAAAAGGACAATGTTGAGACGTAAACCGTGATATTGCCCCATGGATTTTCATATTATGCCACTTCCAATTTTGTTTTTTTTTTTTTTTAACTTCTTGTTTATGGATTCGAGGCTTCATAGTGTTCTCATTATTAGCTAGCTTTCGTATATTCTTTCTTGCTAGCACAAACTAATAGACCGTAGATAATCCCTTCTTGATGCATATGGGAGATAAAGTACCATAAAAAGAAAAGATATTTAAAACTTTTCAACATTTCAAGGGATAAATTTTTAAATTTTCAAAATTGGAAAAGACCCAAGATTTCCCTTGGATCCCTCTTGTCTAGTGAGTTTAGGTTTTAGTTTAATTCCAATGAATATAAGATAATTTTAAATCCGCATATGAAGGTAACTAGCAACTACTCGAGCTTGTTTTAAGTTTAACTTAATTTGAGCTCGATTTATAAATAAGTCGAGCTCGAACTTCATCTCAAAATAAAGGTTGTTTAAGTTCAAGCTTATATTTAAACTTACAAGCCAGCTTATAAAAGGTTCATGAGTTAACATCTTATATAATATAAAAGTATAAGAATAAAAATAATCTAGTTAACATACTTATAACAAAGATATATTTTAAAAATTTTGAGTTTTATTTCAAATTCGAGCTTGAGCTTGAGTTCATTTAACTTCAAATTTCTTAATGAGTTTAAGCTCGAACTTATGATCTTTAGGCTTGGTAAAAGCCAACTTAGCTTGAGCTTGATAATTTGTAAACAAGACGAGTATGAGCTTTTAAAACCTTGACTCAGCTGGCTCATTTATGGCCCTATGCGACGTATTAAAAAGTTTTTTTTTTTTTTAAAAAAAATCAAAGTTCCGTGGCCATAGTAACCTAGCAGCATGAATTCTTTTATTGAAGTAAATCAAATTCAAATCTTCTCTTTCCTAAATTGTAACATGGTAGAGAAAAAATAAAGAAATTTAATTTGAAGAGAAATTAAATGAAATATATTAATATTGATTTTTAAGATTGTGTAATACCAAAGATGCATATAAACCATGTTAACATCCAGTATTATGCCTTTCAACGTCCTCCTTTTATTGTCTTTGTTTGCCATGCGTGGCAAACATTTCAACATTCAACATTTGGGTTTTTTTTTTTTTTTTTTCTTTTGTTGTCGTAACGACCATCTTACAGCAATATGCAAAAGTATGCTCCCAATATTTGATATCATACTTCATCACATGTCATAACATCGTTTTTTTTTAAATATATATATATATAAATAATTCTTTAAATAAGAACATTATATAAAAAATTATGACTCAATATGTGATTTTTCATGAATAAGGATCATAATATTAACATAAGTATCATGACTTGATAGGAAACATCACTTAATGCTTCATAAATGCTTAATAAAGAGGTATGGTGCTCTTTGTACCCTTTTATATAAAGTGAACACTACAACATTAACATTAATTTTTACTATTTCATATTTTACAAAATCCATCATAAAATTAAAAAGGGTTAAGGAATAGAAATCAAACCCTTGGAGAAATAAAGTTAAATTTGAGAGATAAAGTGTATTAAAGAAATTAAAGCATTCTTCATACTTTTGAATTCAAGATATAACCAAGGAAAAAGGTACATAATATTATCCATATATAATTATGTGAAAATTACAAAGTTCAAAGATTTGAGAATTATTATTTTACCATGTAATTATGAAAATTATTTACACACTAATTAGAAGAACAAAATTCTACTAAATTTGTATATTGTCTATAATTTCTTTAAAACAAAAATACATAAATCCACAAAATTAATCAATAGTTAAAATTATACAGATATATCATCTCTCTAAAAAAAGAATTTGATTTTAAGAAAATAGTGTTCTTAAAAACAATGCTAAAAATCATATTTAACCAAAATCAATATTTTTATATATAAGAATTTTATCCAACTATAAAATAGATAGAAAAGGGTTTTAAATTTTTTTTTTCAAATTTACAAATCTATAATGCTCAATTTTAAAATAAAAAGACTAAATATATAAAAAACATAAAAAAACATATACTTACAATTTCTGATTTGTAGCATGGAAAATAAAAAGGATTTAGTAAATAATACACGGCAAGTAAAAGTACTCATAATACGTAACTATCAATCAGATTTAAATACCTAAGTTAGTAGTAGATAATTACCTAAAATTTCACTATTCAAGCTGCTATATGTATAAATATAATTGATAATTATACTTTACATATGTTTTCATGTATTATATATTAGCTATTGAATTTTTTCCGTGGAAAATAGGGTATTGATTGAGAAAGCTTCATATTTTGCTTGGTGAAGAGTCGTGAACACGAGAGCGACTTTGACTTACGCATAGAAAACAAACTTATATGGTGCAAAATTGATTCATCCGACGTGAGGTATGTGTCGGACTTATCTGAAGGGTTAGTCAAGGTCAATCTGATAATACAAGTCACTCGTACAATAACTCCAGATATGAATCATTGTTAATGTAAATCTCAATAGAGTTAAGATTGATCTGCTAAATAATAATAAAATGAAAAAATTACGCTCAAAGTTTTCGAATTTTGCTATTTTTTTTAATTGAGTTTTTAAATTTTATTTTTTCTATTTTATTTCTTAAATTATTCAAAAGTTTACAAAAGAGTCCTCGGTTAATTTTTCCATTAAAAAAAACTCTTTTGCAAAGTTTGTAAAACTTTTGGAAAGTTTGATAACTGAAATACAGAAAATGA
Organism: Lumnitzera littorea; assembly: GCA_024138015.1. NCBI lineage: Eukaryota > Viridiplantae > Streptophyta > Magnoliopsida > Myrtales > Combretaceae > Lumnitzera > Lumnitzera littorea. The sequence goes on along the minus strand of JAMXBB010000004.1, from coordinate 96,450,923 downwards.
AAGTTCGAAGATTGAATTAGAAAAAGTGGAAATATTTGAAAACTAAAAGTGTAAAATATAAATTTTCTCTTTTTTTTCTTTTAAGATCTATATATTTATTTGTATTTTAATTTACCAATTATGCTTTTATATATATACATATATATACATACAAATTTGTTCTTTTATGACATGATTTTTAGTGGCATTTATAACATAAAAAAGCAAAAATATTAATTTTGTTCATTTTTAAGAATCTAAGTCTTAAAATGGAAAAAAAAAATAAAAATATAAAATTCTAAAATGAAAAGATAGGAAAAAAATTTTGGTCCTTTCAATGTACTTTTTCCATTTTGATTAACAAATACTTCAAACAATCAATAATCCAATTCAATATTCTTAATATAATCAAATCACATTTAATTTTATAATTTTTTAAAATTTACATATAATGGTCGTTTTTTTTTCCTTCGCCAACCACATTATATATTACAATAATTTAGGAAGAAGTAATTCAAATTAGGTCCATTTCTTCACGAGACTAAAATAAACAAAATAATTATATAAATTATTTGATACTTACTCTAATTGTTAAATTATATAAACAATAGAGATTATAAATAATTATCATATTTGATTTAATGATATTATGTAAAGTTAGAATATCATTATACATTTGTAAATGGAAAAAATATATAAATAATGATTATATTTATGATAAGATGAATAATTTTTTTATCAATATTTTATTCACCAATACAATTAACTATTCTAATTTATTAAGTTGAAATTCTTTTTTTTTTTTTGCTAGAAAAATTAATAAAGGATGAAAAATAAAAAAATAAAAAGAAAAATTATACTTTTAGTCATCTGAACTTTACCATTTTTTCTAATTAAGTCCTTAAACTTTTGTTTTTTCTATTTCAATTATCAAACTTTTCAAAAGTTTGCAAAAGATCCTCCTTTAATGGAAAAAACTAACAAGTCACTAATAAAATACTCTTTTACAATCTTTTGGAAAGTCTAAGTACTAAAATAGAAAAAATAAAAGTTTAAGGACTCTATTAAAAAAACTGCTAAAATTTAAGGATTAAAACTATAGTTTTCCGTAATAAAATAGATCACGTTAAAATGGGAAATCAGCTTCACATATAATATACAGGCAACGATTTTTGGTAAATATTATTTTTAGCATTGGTTTTACATGCATATATAAAAATATCTGTGTATAAATAACATGATACCTCCAATGCGTACAAAAATCAAATTATTATTAGAAAACTCAAATAATTCGACTTTATTGTAGTGACCCCGTCAATTTCCCTGTACAATATTGATTCACAGGACTTTTGCCACAACACTCGCCTAGTCCTACTCAGTACTCTTAGATCAAACCACCTAAGACAACGGCCTATAATATTTTTAACATTAATTCTTTCTCTATGTATTTTGTATTACATACACATTTTCAACATAATTAATTAATTTAAAACTCCAATTTTCAAATGTTGATGTATTTTGTCAAAAAGATTGCCTCTGTATAGAAAATTTCATTTACCATCATCTCAAATTTATTTAAATTTAGATTTTTTTTTTTATGTGGCTATGTCACGTTTTTAAGGAGAGATTCTTCTGTGTTATTGTAAAAATTTGAAAAACCGGAGAAATTTAACAAGATAGCACATTAACACCCCCTCTTAGAACTTCTCCTGCCTGTAGCTGAAATCGAACAAAACATTTTAAGACTAGAGGCTCCGCAATTTCACCACAGACGGTCCAAGCAGGTAACTTTATGTTATATTAATATGTATAAATTATGGTAAGAAGATGAGATATCATATGAGAAGGAAAACATGCTACTATTATGGCTGGATAAGGTTGAGATAAAACTATTTCAATATCATGTAGAATCTAGAAGTTTCAAAAAGATACAAATAGGTTTGAAGACTTACAAGAATTTTTCAGCTAGTAAAATTTTCTTTTAATATGGTTTTATAATGTGTTTAGTAGTCCCAATGACATATGGCGAAAGCCGAGGAAATTAGATACTGAAAAAAGGAAAGAACAAGTCATGGTCACTAGTCATGACTATGAAAGGTAAAGGCATCCACCTTCGACACGGAACCAGCTTCCGGAAGCTTTGCTGCGAATTTTCTTCATAATATTCAACATGATTAGACAGATCTAAGAAAATAGAAATCCAATTAACTACCGTGACTTTTGCTCGAAATTTTCTTCATAATATTCAACATGATTAGACAGGTGTAAAAAAATATAAACCCTCCCCTAAAAATAAAAGTGAAGGTCACTTGTCCTTAATCAACATAAAATAAGGAAAAGAGCCCCTACAAAATATATCTGCTTTCAGTTTCTTAACCAAACGAATTCTCTCATCTCACATCATCATTTCTTATGGATTTTTTTGAAATCTCTTCAAAGTTTTTTAGAAATCTCATGGATTTGCTAGTGAGTTGTTTTTTGAACTCCTCTACCCGCCAAGATGGTGGAGATGGAGACCAAACTTTAAGGGCAAGTTCATCGTCCAATCCTTCTCTAAGGCAAAATTATGAAGTGTTTTTGAGCTTTAGAGGGAAAGACACTCGCTTTGGCTTCACTGATCATCTATATCATAGATTAGTCGATAGAGGAATCGTGGTGTTTAGAGATAACGAGGAGCTTCATGTGGGAGAGAAAATTGATCAACTATTTGAAGCAATCAAGGCATCTAAAATTTCAGTCCCAATTATTTCACCAGACTATGCTTCTAGTATATGGTGCCTCAAGGAACTTTTTCAAATCCTTGAGTGCAAGAAAATGTCAGGCCAACTTGTTTTACCTATCTTCTACCAAGTTAAACCCTCAGATGTTCGTGAACAAAAAGGCGATTTTGGAAAGAAGTTTCAACTGTGCAAGCGGAAGCATAACCTTGATGGAAAGCTTGTTCAAGAACTAGAAAATGCTTTCACTGAAGTTGCAACCATGAAAGGATGGGAATTGAATAACACTGTGAATAGGTAACTCTTAAATGTTCCTTTACGTGTTGCTTTCTCTTTTATTTCTTTTATATTGAACTTTATAGTGAAATTTGTTGCATAGGCATGAAGGAGAATTGGTAAAGATAGTTGTCACAAGAATTTTTAATGAATTGAGGAAAGCTGTCTTAGTTGTTCCAGATTTCTTGGTTGGGGTTGAGGACCGTGTGAAAGAGATTAAGAAAACGATTGATGCAAGACCATCTAATGATGCCAAAATCATTGGAATTCATGGAATGGGCGGTATCGGTAAAACGACTCTAGCCAAAGTCCTTTATAATGCACTTGCTAACGACTTTGAATGTCGTAGCTTCGTGCCCAATATTCGAGAAGCATCAAAAAATAAGGGTATGGAGGCTTTGCAGAAGCAAATAATCTCGGACATTCTAGTTGATAAGTCGTTGCGAGAAATATCTCATGTTGATGAAGGAATAACTATTATTGAAAAGAGCTTTAAGGGAAAGAGGCTTCTACTTTTGCTTGATGATATTGAGAATAAGGATCAACTAAATAAACTAGCAGCAAAAAATAGCTGGTTTCAGGCAGGAAGTATAGTTATCGTTACTACTAGAAATAAAGATATCACCGTCGCGTCTGCAGTGAATTTGTGTTACGAACTTAATGAATTAAATAATGATCAATCTTATAAATTATTCTGCAAGCACGCCTTCGGAAGGGATGCCTCTTGTCCAAGGAATTTAGAGACCATAGCTAAAGGTATTGTATCTACAACCGGAGGGCTCCCTTTAGCAATTGAAATTATTGGTTCTTTGCTTTATGGAAAGAGTGAACACTTTTGGATCGCTACACTTAAGAAATTGAGGAGGATACCTAATTCTAGGGTGCGAGATAAGTTGAAAATAAGTTATGATGCTCTTGAATATGGGCATAAACAAATATTTCTTGACATAGCATGCCTTTCGCTTAAAGAGAAATATGAAAATGCATTTTATATGTGGGATGCTTGTGAATTTGATCCAGAAGAGGGGATTCAAGTCCTTATATCCTTATCCTTATTAAAAATGAGAGATCATTGTGTAATTATGCATGATCAATTAAGAGACTTAGGAAGAGAAATTGTTCGCGAAGAAGGTTACAACAATATTGGGTTGCGCAGTAGACTATGGTTACAAAAGGAAGCAATAGAAGCGATAGAAGCAAAGCAGGTATAATTTTTTCTTTTTCTTTTTCTTTTTTTGCTACCTAACAAAATATTAATTATTTTTTTATTTTTTTGGAATGGTAATACATTGATCACAACTTTAGGCTAATCCTTAAGATTTCTTGCATGCTCATACCTAACAATCTAAGTTGCTATATTTTTCTCAAGAATTTACCTATCCTAAATTTCATGTGTTTTATGCATGTGGCCATTTTTTGGAACATGATAGATAGCATAGCATGTACAAATGTTAGTATATAAAAGGGTATTAATTTAGAATAGAATAGAAAATCTAGAGATAGTATTTATTTAGTAAAATAATTGAATTAGAAAATAGTTAGTAAGAGATAATAGAATACAGCAAAGAATATTTGGAATTGGATGAACTTTTTTTGTTTTTTGCTTGCTTATATAAATGAATGGGGCATGCTTAGTTATAGGCTTTCTCCTAACTTAATCTAACAGTTACAAAGCTTTGTCTAGAAGCTCTCACCTACCATCTAGAACATGTGTAGGAATATCTCAACTAACACGTTCTAGAAATTTTGCTTAACATATCTTCTAAAATATGGTTGTTATGATGGACTTAGGCTTAAACCAAAGTGGATCAATTTTAATAGTCCTCTTTGATTCACTTTGGCATAAATCTAAGCATATCTTGTACCATCTCTATCTTTTCTTCTATGACTTTTGTTTATACATCTTACTTTGATGCATCTTCAAAGGTTTCAAGTTCTATAGTTATAAAATTACACCTTGTATATACATCTGCAAGGAGTCTTGTCTTTTTAAGTGACAGTTCTAGAAATGAATCTTTTTCTTTAGTTAAACATGATGTTGATGCTGCAAGTGTGTTAGAAATCTTCTCTATGGAGTCATTAAATTTTTTAGAGCATTCTATTCTTGGCACCATTATGCTCTACTTCTCTACTTTTCCTTCCTCCCAATTCCATGTAGCATACTCATCAAATTTAACATTTATACTAACAATGAGTTGTTTGGTCTTGAGATTATGTATTCAGTATCCTTCAAATTGTATGTTGTAGCCGAAGAAGATGCATATTTCAATCTTCTCTTACAAATAATGGCTCTTAAATGCTAGAATGTGTATAGAAGAAATGCTTCCAAATATATGGAGTTGTTGTGCCAATGGCTTTCTTCCGCTCTAAGCTTTAGTAGGTATTTTGCATCATACGACTTTAATTGGACATCTATTGAGTAGATAGGCTATTGTATACACTGCTTCAACCCATAAGGTTTCTAGGAAGTATTTCTCCCCAAGCATGGATCTTGCCATCTCTCTAACTGTTCTATTCTTCCTTTTTAAGGCTCCTTTTCTGTTAAAGTTGTAGAGGACCAATGTTTGATGCTCAATGCTCTCATTTTCACAAAATTTGTCAAATTCCTTATTGTCATGTTCCTTTTTACGATCACTTCTTATAACTTCAATTCTTTAACCATTTGATTCTCCACGAGAATTTTAAACTTCTTGAAAATTTTAAAAACTTTTAACCTCTTCAACATGAAGTATACCCAAGTCATTCTAGTGTAATCATTTATGGAAAGGATGAAATACTTATTCTATTGAAGTGATGGTGTCCTAATGGGTCTACTGACACCTATTTATATGAGCTTCATTGGTGTTTTAGCTCTCCATGCTTGTCTAGAAGGAAATGATTTCGTGCATTGCTTTCTAATCATGCAACCTTCACAAGCTTTTGCAATTTCCTTTATAACTGGCAACCATTTCATATATTCTTCTATTGTGGTATCTTCAACCCTTGAAAATTTAGAAGGCCAAGTCTCTTATGCTAGAGTAATGAATCATTTTGATCTCCTTTCATGCCCGCTTTTGTTTTATGGTACCATTAGATAGGGGAATTTCTCTATTGTTTTGTTGCATCTTAACTTCAATAATTTCCTTACCCTTTTCTCCTTTGTCATAGATTGTATAGGTTTCTCTGTGAAATAATATGGAAAATCCTTTCTCCTTCATTAAGTAAGTTTATCTCAGGACTTGGTAAGACTTGGTACTAATGTGATGCCTTTGATCAATCGTGTACCATTACTCACCTCAATGGAAAGTGTACCTTTACCTTCAACAACCACTAATTCACCATTGTTAGGCTTTACTTGTGACTTGACAAATATGTTTATGTCTTGAAAAATATTCTTATTGCTAGTTATATGATTACTACAACCACTATTTGAATACCATACATCTACTTTTATTTCAGAAGCAACATGGCATGCATAAAATAGTAATCATTTTTCTCCTCTAAATAGTTAGCTTAATACTTTTCCTCAAAATGAAAATCTTTTGTAAGGTTTCTAAATTTTTTACAATATTAACATTGTAGCTTTCCTTTGTGTGTACAATCTTTTTCATGATGATTGGTTTAATGGCATATCTCATATGGTGGATATATTCTTTTATTTTTTCTATCTCCTCCATTTTCCATACTTCCTCTATTTCTATCTCTTGAATCTTCAAATCTCCTTTCAGCATTTTTGAATTCCTAACACTTAGTTTGGATTGAAATGCATTCTTTAATGCAATGTCACCATGCTTATCTAATCTCATTTCATATGCTTCTAAAGAGTCAATTGATTCAGTGATAGAAAGAGTAGATAGATCCTTTGTTTCCTCAATTGTAGTCACTATTAAATCATATTTTTCTAAAAAGTGTGATTAATATTTTCTCTACTATCCTTCTATCACTAATAATTTCTTCATAGGTGCTCATTTAAGTAACCGTTTCATTAATTCTAGAAAAATAATTCCTTATGGTCTAAGAATTTCTTATTTTAATATTTTTAAAATCTCGTCTCAAAGTTTGAAGTTTAACAAGACATACCTTTTTACTACGTTGAAATTCCTCATTCAATATATCCTATGCTTGTGTTGCACTTTTAGCTCAACTTATTCTTGGTAAAATTGAATATGCTAATGCTGGCTAAATATCACATAATTCCTTCCAACCCTTTTCTTTAGTGCCCTTGAATTTAGCTAATTTAGATTCTAGTAAAGTAAACTTCTTTTCCTATACAATAACTCCATCTTCTATGATTTCCCATAGATCTTGTCATAAAAAGTGGGTCCTCATTTCGATGGATCAATAGTCATAATTTTCTTCAAAATATATTGGAAGAGGTATTTGGCTATTTTATTTGATGGTTACCATAATATAATTCAATGAAATGGGTTTAGGAAGCAAAAAATGTCTAAGTAGAATTATGCCCAGTAAATGACTAGATGTGGCTTTAATACCATTGTTAATATGTAGAAAAGTATTGGTTTAGAATAGAATGGAAAATATGAAGATAGTACTTGTTTGGTAAAATAGTTGAAATAGAAAATAGTTGGTAAGAGATGATAGAATATAGTAGAAGGTGATTGGAATTTGATATATTTCTTTGTTTTTTGCTTGCTTACAAATGAATGAGACAGGCTTATTTATAGGCTTTCTCCTCCTTAAGAGATGGTGAGATTCAACTTAATCTAATGGTTAAAAAGCTTCATTTAGAAGCTCTTACCTACCATCCAAAATATGTATGGAAATAACTCAATTAATACATTCTAAAAATTCAACCAACATATCTTTTAGAATATGGTTGTTATGATGGACTTGGGTTAGACCATACTAGATTGATTTTAACAACAAAAATTGAAAAACTTACAAGCTTTGAATAAACTAAAGAGTAAATTAAAGGAAAGAGTACAAATTTAGTTCTCAACATTTGTTACCTTTTCTATTTAGGTTTTAAATATATTTTTTTATTTGATACTTTCACATTTGTATAAGTTTTTAAACAAGTTATTCATTAGTTACTATTAGATTTTCTCTCAGGATGACACATAATATGATATGAGTCATCCAAATAATTAATTTAATTAAGTAAACTAATAATATATATTATTTAATTAAAATTATTAAAAATTCATGAAAATTGTTGCTGCATTAAGAAAGAGTCTGAAAAAAAATATATAAAGTAAAAATCATAGCCAAAAGATTAAAGGTTTCACCTTATTGTGTGCTGATATCTTACTTCTACTATGTTTTTGGAAAGAAAGTATTAGACACCTTAAGATTTTCTTTCAACTCTTGATGTGAAATCACTTATCTCCTTTCAAGAGATTTGACATCGTAGTTTTTAGTTTCACTGCGATTTTTTGATGAAATGAAACAAATATGAATTGTTGTAAAGGTAAGGGTAGAGAAATAAATCGAAGAAAAAATCATTACTAAAAAAAGGATCCTTGTAGGATTATGGCATGGAAAACATTGTTTCATTTGTGGCATTATAGCAACATAGAAGAGGAGAGAGGAGAGACGAAGAGTGGGGAAAGTCTTCTATTTGAATTTTGAAACGTGATAAAAGAGAAGAATATGATCGTTTTTTCCAATATAACAACTATCGGAGAAAGGTGTATTTGAGCTAATTCATCCGGTTAAAATCTCAGTATTTATATGTTAGATTGTAAAGGCTTATTACATGTTTGATTTGTAGAATGAAATTACGACTTATAAAAAATAGAATAAAAAGATAATAATTTTTCTTTATAGTTCTTTTGAGATATCTCACTATTATAAGATCAAGGAAACATTCTATTAGTAAAAACCATGAATTTTTAGGAACCATATTTCCTAAATTATGACAACATGGAAAAAAAAGGTGAAGGGAAGAAATAGAATTTCAATGGAAATGTCAACTTTTCTATCCTTATACATAACTTTCAATTTTTTAATGTTTTTAATCAACAAGCTTTTTGGACTTATAAGATAGAAATTACTCCTTGAAAATTTACCCAAAATTTTAATATTTATATTAAATTATGAAAAAACTATTACATAATTATCTTATCCAATAACTTTGACTCTTTTAGAAAAAGAATTAATTTGATAATTCGTGTGTTGCAACATACCTTCTATAATAACAATATGTTTTCATTTGGAGCAAATTCAAGATTATACGAAAGAGTGGTTTCGAAAATCTTCTTGTCTTGATTTTTTCTCAATCCTAGTTTCAGACTTTCCTCTTAACTCACTCTTCCTATTATAATTTCTTTCTTCACTTTATTATAATTCTTCAAACTGCACCTCTGTAATTTAATAGTATCAGCACTTATTTTCCAAAAGAAATGGATCTAAATTCAAATCCCCTCTCTAGTTACAGTATGTATTAATTTAAAAAAAAAAAAAAAATCGAAACTCTGCGAACCACACTCTCACTTTACCGCCCCTCTTCTTGTAATCTCACTTCGTGAATTTTTTATTCTGCATTATCATACAAATCAACGACGATAGGTATTTATCCTTTCTTTTCCCCTTCTTCTATGACATTCTTTTGCTACTAACTACCATTCATTGTTTATAATTCATGGATATAAGTCTTTTAATCTATCAATTTAAGTGCATTTTGTTTAATTGTTGGAACATATTTATTTTTTCCATAAATAAATACTAAAAATTAGTAAAATGATTAAACTGAAAAATAACTGTTGCTTTGATTTTGCGGCAGAAAGTTTTGTCTTGATCACGCATTCATTTACTGTTTCGTGTTTTATTTCTTTATTCCATATTTTCATATTATTCAATTTGACTACTTTTTTTCGAAGTGTTGTCAATATAATACCTCCTCGGTGAGAAAAGAAAATATTATACTTTTAAAAAGTAATCCTAAAACAGAGCCCTGCAGAAATAATATCAGACCTTCTACAGTTTAATTAGGTTTTTAAAATTTAAATTTTATAAAACACTATAATCGACTTTGGATTTTACATATCCTTATGAAAAAGCTTAATTGAATCTGCTTTTGGACTTGTGATTACATATAGCCAGCTTAAGGACGGCTCTTCAGGAGCCAATTTTGGAATTTTTATGAAACTCAGCCTTCTTACACTCGATGTCATCACTCATTGAAAGGCAATGGGTGTTGAACACCCAATTTCTCTCTAGTAATTTGTAATTGGTTTTCAACTTCTGATTTTAGTACATTTCGAAACAAGATACTGATAAACCGATTTAACGTTGTTAGTTTTGTATTGTAGGATTTATTTTTAAAGTTTATACTATTTTTTCCCTTTTCTCCACCTGCGGCTCTCTTTTCTACTCGCTCTAGTCATTCTTTTCTTATTTTATTTCTTTGTTTCATTTTTTTTTTTTTTCCCTCGCAGGGGACATCCAAAGTTCAGGCCCTTATTCTTCAACCTTCTACTGATGGTGAAATTCATTTCACAAGCCAACAATTTGAGGGGATGATGAATTTGAGATTTCTTGATATGACATGGGTGCAACTATCGGGAGATTTTGAAAATCTTTTTCTAAATCTAAGATGGCTTTTTTGAAAGTCATATAGCAGAGTTATGTGTTTTATTGATATTATGGGAATCAATTTTAATTCAAAAAATTTGGTCATTTTATATTTATGTAATTGTAACATCACAGAGTATTGGAAGGGTTGGAATCAAATGAAGGTAATTTTTTTTTAATTATTATTTTTACTATAATTATTATTTTTATAGTGATTTTATTATAAAGTAAAAACTCATTTTATAATTATATGTCTGGCTAACACCTCTAATATTTTCTTTTTCTGATAAAGTATCTCAAAGTCATGCAACTTGCGCGTTGCCATGAGTTAAGCAGGACTCCGGATTTCTCAGCGTTTAAGGAGCTAGAGGTTCTGAGTCTTACTCTGTGTAATAACATGAGAAAAATGCATCCATCCATTGGTAAGTTGAGCAAGACACTCAAAGTTCTAGATGTCACCTGGTGCAATAAACTTGAGGAGCTACCAATAGAAATAGGGAAAATGGGAGAATTAAGGCTACTGCTTCTGGATTACACTAGCATAAGAGAAATCCCTATTTCAGAAGGATACATGACAAGGCTTGAGACACTTTCTGCAAAAGGGTGTCAACAACTCACATGTATTCCAGATTCCCTTGGCTCACTCGTGAATCTACGATGCTTGGACTTAAGAATGTGTGGATCGTTGACAAGGATTCCCCAGTCGATTGGAAAGCTAAAATTGTTATCCATGATTCGACTGATTTCTACAGGTATCAAGGAATTACCTGATTCAATAGGAGAGTTATGTAATCTAGAACATCTCCATATAAGAGAAACCCCCATAAAATGTTTACCGACTTCGATTGGAATGTTGAGTAAATTGCAAGAATTGGATTTGAATAGGTGTAAGGAGCTTGAGTCTCTACCCAAACTTCCTTCAAGTTTGACATCTCTACAATTCCATGGGGATTCAATGGAGATACTCCCAGATATCTCTAACTCAACTAATTTGAATCATCTCACTTACTATGATGCTTTCAAGAGAAGGAACAGAGCCATAGATCTTAGCAATCTGAACCAACTAAAGACCTTACGGATTCTACATACGAACTTTGGTGGTTTTAATTTTACTTTTTCCAAATTCAATGATTTTAATTTGGAAGAAGAAGTTTCAAACCAAGCAAAAAAGACTGATATTGCACCAGAAAACTTCAGCTTACAACTTGAGCTTCCTGCAAGTCTAGTGGAGCTTCACGTCAATGGATGTCAAACTTTGCATACCCTTCCAAATCTGTCAAATTTGAAGCATCTAGCCACGTTATGTCTCAACCGTTGCTCTGAATTGATGGAAATCGATGGTCTAAAAGGAGCAGAATCATTAACACATTTGGAGGTTGAAGGATGCAGAAAGTTATCTAGACTTGGCAACTTATCCCACTTGAAGATGTTGAGGAAGTTAACATTGTGTGTCTGTGAGAAGCTAAGCCATGTTCATGGCATAGAAAAACTAACTTCCTTAACTGATCTAGCTTTTTCTAGATGCCATCCCAAAATCAAGTTTCCAGATCTTTCAATGTACACAAATCTTAGATATTTAAAAATAGAGGATGTGGAATTCATGGAGATTCCAGGGCTACAAGAATTGAAGTCCTTAACCAAATTAATTATATCTAGATGCAATTCACTACAGTATCTGCCAGATCTTTCACAATTGACAAAATTACATAATCTGGAAGTTAGAGACTGTGAGAAACTCATAGAAATTCGAGGGGTTGAAAACTGGACATCACTGGTGATGTTAAGCATAAAAGGATGTACTGCACTCAGAAAGATTCCGGATCTGCCAAATGTTCGGATATGTCAATGCTAACCCACTTGAAGAGAAAGTAAGGAGAGAATTAGTCCTGAGTTGGAATTGTCAGATGCAATTGCCTAGTTGATGAACTCATGGTCTTGATGGAGTATATGAGTCTCATAACCTCTCAAAGGTAGTCAGCAATAACTTGTTGTAGTCTCTTATTGCATGTTCTATGTTTTGAATATCTTTCATAATTTAGTTGGTTAGTTTTATACAAGTCCATGAATGTAATTTAATCAATAGCATGTTAGGTTTCGCTCGAAAAAGAATCGGGTTAATTTTTTTTCCCCATTTTTCTTTCATTTTCCACGTAGGGTAGGAGGAGTCATTCCTTCTATTGCACTATCCCTGAGTTTAAGAATCTAGGTTTCATAAGTAGGCCCTAAACAACTCACCACCAGGCATACACAAAACAATTTTTATTAATTTCATGGGATCAGCCTTATAAGATAAAAAAAGATAGTGCTTATGAAAAGTACCATTCATATCGCTAATGTGAAACATTTTAATATGAATTTTATATTCCATAGAGATTGCCTTTATTGAGTAAATGTTTTTGACCAACAGGTAGGGTAAATTTCTACTTCAGACAATGTATCCATGTTTTCATTTGCTTAATCAATGGCATAAATTCTTGTTTGAGCTGCTGCAACACATGATGGGAAACATGAGAATGATCTCCTCGGCAATTGGTAACAAGCCCAATTTGCTACTCAGTAAAACTGTCCCGACAGCAAGAGATCCACAATAATTCCCAAGGTAGTTGGCACCAACCTCCTTCTATGCTGGACCTACGCATAGTCGTGCTCAATGCTTTTGTTGATTTTACAGGTATTAATGCATATGAAATACCCTTTCCTCTCCATCAGTTGAACCGACTTATATAACTAAGATAATATGGATCTATGTTAAAACCTCAAAGAGATCCATTTTGATAGCTTTTAGCTTCTTCCCTTTACCTAACTTTGGTTAAAAGATATAGAGCAGTAAATTAATTTTTCCTCATCTTATTCTCCATTATCTAATTTTATTCAGTTGTACCCTAGTTGGTTAGGTCTTAGAGGTTGCTAATTACATGTCTCCTCCCATGTCAAAAGTGTAGTTAGGAGTAAAATTTATGTCCTGTATGAGAAACAGAGCAGTATTAAATATTGTAGGGTAGTGCTATCTAATATTTGCCACAATTAACAATAACTCCTATTGAATGGGAAGATTATGAGTGGACTAGTGTACGCATTAAATATTTATTTTGTTGGTCAATGATGATGATAATATGATATAAAGTACTCATAAAACACAGTTGATTAACCTGGATATTTTGTTTCTTATGTTGAGCATCTTTAACAGTTTTGAGAAGTCACTTCAAAGGTGCTAGTTGATTTCACTCTTTGTTCATCTATAGATGTATTTACTAAATACTTTCATTATATATTTTTACTCTAATATGGTAAAAGTGAAGCCATTGAATTAACCATGGTGAGAAGTGGGACCACTTAACTTAGGGATCTACTACACTAAGAGGGTCTTGCGGCAGGTACATGTTTGTAATCTATTTTATCTCAAAACTTTTACTTGTTTTTCTTCATGTGTGTATGCGTGCTAAAGGAGATAATGGTGTGTACAATTACAAGGCATCATTATTTTCTAACTCCTACTTCTATTCTCTAGCTTCTCTCCTTCACCTGGCTTATCGATTTTTTTGCTTATTAAATGATGTATAAGAAAGTTGAATATGGCTTGTGATTGCCTCATGGTGATCATACTTGAGAGAGGAACAAATTCACTTTGCTAATAATGAATCTTGTCTAGTCTCCCATTTTTCACTATTAGTAATGAGAATTATTGTTCATGGGTGGGGTTATGCTAATAATGAATCTTGTCTAGTCTCCCATTTTTCACTATTAGTAATGAGAATTATTGTTCATGGGTGGGGTTAAATACTGTGCACATCCAGTAATTATCCTTCACGTTGTCAATTGGTAGATCAAGGACGGGTTTGCAAGGCCAAGGACCTAAAAAGACTGTTATATCATTTTTCGCGGGAAGATTAAACCTTTGTTCTCAAAGGCATTAGTCCCTCAAAGATTACTGGCGTTGTCCATAAGGTAGGACTCTTTTTCTCAGCTAGGTAATAAGCCATAAATTCTATAGAAGAGAAGTGACAATTTTGTCAAGATAAGCAATTACTCCTTCCTATTTATAAATATTAGTGCGAGTTTCACGTCTGCACCCTATTAACTAAAGACTTCCCTATGTCACATTGTGGTCTTGATTATGCATTTTGATAATTCATTTTATTCTCCAATTATCTTATGATTTCTTTGCATTAAATGATTCCATTTATTAATATCTATCATTAGTGATAGAGAAAAAAAAAATTGATAGTGTAAAACTAGAGAATTTATTTGATTGATCTCTTTGGTAGAAAATTGCTTACAAACCCCGATTTGTCCAATCAATGAGCTAAAGCTCACACGAGCACTATTGCTTATATTAACTAACCAACTTAGACTATCAAAATATCTAACTATCAATTTAAATTCGCACCCCCTATTTATAGCAATAAAAGTAATAAACTGACTAATAAAAACTTTTAGACACTTACACACAAAAGAAAACCACACTTATTGTGCACCATACAACATTAGAACATACACCACTACACTACACACAACACAACACAGGTATGCCACCAATGCTTGCACATACACCACATAGTACTACGGATTAGAAAGTCATATCAATTAGGAACTAATGTTTTATCCCCGACAATAAAACCATAGGACAATGTTTTTATTTATGTTATGCTTCCTTGGTTAGGCAATATATTATTTAGGTTGTAAGCTTTTGAAGCATCAATGTTAAATTTTTTGTTTCTAACTAGACAACAAGTGTACTTATCCTTCCCCTAAATACCTCCCCAACATTAAAAAAAAAAAAATGGAAAAAAAAAGCATGCTAGAAACCTTCCGAGGAGCAATGAACTTGCATCTTTACCATGCATAAAAAAAGCCTTGAAGCAATAATGTACGTATTTTTCTTATATTTTCTAACCTTTTGGTGTATTCATGCACAAGCACATCACATAAGATAGCAATAAACCATTGCATTGTGTTTTTTCTTATTTTTAAAAAGAAGAATTAACCACTCCTTTAATGCCATCTCGTACAGGCTACTTTACTATTACTTTCAGCTTTGTGGTTAATTCTCTACTTCTAATTAAAGAGAACCTAGCCTATTCAAGGTATTGCTTTAATGTCAAGGCTTTGGTGTTTGATGCAAAGAGATAAAGATGTCACCTCATATTAATATGAGATAGTGATTTTGTGGTAGGAGTTAGATGTGTTGTTATGATTAGTGGGATTGTCTAAGCGACATTAAGAAGTGAAAGAGAAGAATGAATTGATCTATGTTTTTCTTGCTAGATTAAATCAAGAGCTTCATCTTTTGATGATTCTTTTCCTTCCATACTTTTTTTTTTCCATTAGCTTAGAGCACTATGTAAAGTATAACCTAGATAAACTTTCAAATTTCACAAAGTTAGAATGGTTAACAAAGTTTGACATCCATTGTAATGCCCCAAAACCCAATGTGTTACAACTTATTACGTATCCCTAATATCTAATAACACGTAAGGCATAAACTAACAACTAAAATCCCTAAATAATATTGTAAAAACCTCAAATAACTCGGAAAAAAAAATATTCTCCAAGGAAAATTAACATCTAATAATTAATTCTTAAACAATAAACAGTTATCGTAAGGAATAAAATTTATCTATCCTAACTTTTATGTTTTATGTAGTTGTTACTCTTTCTATCCCAAAGGTTATATAATAAGGGTCTCTAAGATCATAGTAATCTATCTATTGATCTAGGTTTCCTATGACTAAAAAAGAAAGAAACCTAATACATAACACCACAAGCACATGCGTATACTACACAAAATAACAATTCACATAATGCAAACATATAAAGCAAATAATTCATTTATTATTTTTGAATTAGTCTATGAAACATCAGGCGTCCTAAGACTTGGGGTAACTTACAACCTCGGCATACAATATATATACATGAATACTATAATGTTGGGAATTGCCAATCCAAACCCCAACAACCCATGAGTCCCTAAATCTATCCGTATCATACTAATAGGTAACTCCACCAAGCACAACGTCACCTATCAATCAACAAGATACCCCTTAAGGATTTGCCACTCTAGGCCTTTAAGTCGAGCCAAGCACAAATAGCAAACATTTTTATAATCGAAGATTTCATTAGTTCATTCTAACTTTCCATCCTAACAAGTACAACCAACAAACATGTGTTATGTATACTACTCCTAAGCAATCATATTCTATAATTCATAATTGACATTAAAACCTGAAAAATTCATATACAAAACTAATCACATATCTACACTTAATTAGAAACTAATGTCATAACTTATAACTATGGTTTCAATTTGAATCACTTGTACATTATACTTGAAGTGAATTGTCTAAAAACTATATTATTAACTTGATAGATTAAAACCTATAATTAAAGTTTAACCTTTTTATTTATATAAGATTAAAACTTAAGAACTATATATATATATATATATATATATTATTTATTGATATATATATACTATATATATATTTTCACATTAATTCATTTGTTATTTTGATTAACGTAGTTATTTTATTATTCTTTTTATTATGAAATTATTCTTTAACCTATTATTATTTATTATTATAAGCCAATAAGTTTAATTCGATTTAATATCTCTAAAGATATAATTTAGATATTCTCTCTCCATGTTATTTACAGTTAATAGGCTTAAAAAAAATCTATAATATCTTCTACATCTATATCTTCTATCAATTTATATCTCTATCTTCTATATAAATATATCCTTTTTTTTTATCTATCTATATCTATATATGTATCTTTTATCATTTTAAATCTCTATCTTTTATATCTATTTTATTTTTCATAAAGTTTATACCAATATTTCCTATTCATCTCCTCAAATTAAACGATGTATTAAAGTATATTTTATGAGCTCAAATAACATATTTTTATTAAAACATGTTTTTTTTAATATATGTATATATCTATATTATTTTCAGTAAAGTTTCATAATTTATACTAATGATAATAATAAATTGACATATCAAAAACTTGAGAAAACTTTAATTTTTTGTTCATAATTCACAACTAAACAACTTCTAGATATGTCTTTTCAACCTTAATATGAATCATTCATCAAAGTTAATAAAATTTAAAAATCTATATATCTTGTTCTAATTCAGGAATTGTGGCACTTCACACTGATTTTCTTTTTGCGAATTCACAACAACTACTCTAAGATTTCCTAAAATTCTACATTTACATTGTTATTATTCTTACCTCCATTATTAGATAAATTCCCCACTAAAAAAAATCCTATAATTCTTCTTGATTAAGAAACTCACCTGTGCATTTTGTCCTAATATGATCTTTTATGGAGGAGTCTATTAAGTAAAAAAAGAATTATGAGAGATGAGAGTATTAAGTTAACGAGGAGAAGAAAAAACTATATGAAAAGAGAATGATAACATTACGATGAGAGATTAGAGAAGATTTGTATATATACATATATTTAGATATAGAGATGACTTGAACAAAGCTCGAGCAGTACGTTGATGACTTCATCAATATCTTCCTCATACATCTTTAAATGCAAAAACCCTCTAAGGTGTTGACTTCACTCAGTTTTTCAAGATTTAGGGTTCTACTCCTTACCTTGTAGACATCTCTATGTTTCAAGATCCTTCATGATGATAAAGTTAGATTATATAGGAATGTCTTCATTAAATCCCCATCGAATTTTAGAGATGTCAAACTTGAAAGAAGGTCAAATTATGGCTCAAGCTTCTTAAAAATGTGATAGAGAAATCAGCACAAATGATTGGTTAACCTAAATGTTGATGCATTAAATTAAGTTACATAGATGGCATTTATAGTTTTCTTGGTCGGTTGTGACTTTCTATTTCACGTTAATCCTCTTATGCCAACGGATCGACAAATTTTCATATCATCATGGTGAAAAAAGGCTACTGGAAACAATTCTTTTGCAATATGTGCTGCTTTTGCTTATATAGGCTACCTTGGTGATTTAGGCAATAAACTAATACATCTTCTGTGTTGATTGTCTCTTACTGCAAATACATACGTAAATTTTGATTCTTAAGCCCCCTTTTACTTGAAAACTTCTTATAAAAGGCTTTGAACATTGCTTTCATCTATACAATATAGTTCCCTACTCTTACTGTGAGAAATTATTGCTGCTTTTTTAAGTTGCTTTTTACCTTCTTTGGTTATTGAATTAGATATGTTAGAAGAAAATTGGAGATGCCTTGAAAAAGCTATTGTGGGTGTCTTTGGATAGTTAGGTTTGAGAAAACCAAATTTAGCTTTGCCAAGAAAGCAAGTCCTCGATTTGATCTGTGTTTTTTCTACAAAAATAATGAATTGAGATTTACTCTCAAGCAACCTATATCTGCTGGGTGGTTTTTACCTACGGTGCTCATTACATAAACTTGCATGTGTTTGGGCGAAAAAAAAAAAAAAAGATTTCCTATGTTGCTCATACTAGTATTTGTCTCCGCTATTTCTATAAAAATAATGAATTTAGGTGTGCTCTCAAGCAACTTATTTTTGCTATATAGTTTTTGTCTATGTGCTCATGCCATCAGTTTTTATTTGTCTAAGACACTAAATAAATTTGACTTGTTCTCTTCATTAATGAAGGACTTAGTTATCATGTCCTTATAAATGTATCTCTTCTATAATTACCTCTGCAGGGTCATGGACTAATGCAATTGCAATGACATGACTTCATGATGCCATTTCGGGGCTCAAGGATGGCTTAATAGGTGTTAGACACAGTGGAGACTTACAAAAATGTTGGTAATTTCCACAAGGCAGGAATCTTTTTCTCTGATAGGTAATGATTTATAGAGTTTTATAACAATTATTGCAATGAAAACACAGTTCTTCTATTTTTTTCTTTTGATTTAACGAGAGTAAAACTTGGTTATATAATCAAATAGAATATGTAAGTTTGTGAATGAATTGCTATTCTTAAATAAGTCACCTTAGTGTAAGAAGTATATTATGTGTAGCATAGATGCCTATCCTTAGCGACTATTAGATTTATATTTGTCTTAGAATGTCGTAAATCTACTGTAATTGTAACAAGTATATTATGTGCGGTGTAGGTACCTATTCTCAGCGACTTGTTAGATTTTTTTTTTTTTTCGTGGCATGAATCTAAGCAAGTGATATGAACAAAAATTATGAAGTTTAGATCAAATAGGGAAAAGTTCTATGCTTCAATATTGGAAGGTACTCATGCAAGATTAAGTCTACTGGTACTTTTAAACTACCTAAACATTATCAAAGGTCATTGATTTGCATTTTATGAGTATTGTTAGATGAAGAGGAACACGGCTATTGGAAAATATCATTGAAAATACCATATTGTTGGTGAAAATTCATTTTGAGTTTTACATATTTAATATTTTCTGTAAAAATAACATAAGAAATTCATGCAACATACACACTAGCTCTAGTTTACCAATAATGGATATTGAATGAGGATTATTTGACAATAAACTTATATGAATCATTTAGTAGGTGTTGTTTGTTGAGACTTTGAACTTAAAACTCTTTATCCTAGACTAGAATAACATTAGTTGGATCATCCGCGTAATCTCCTTTCATGGTTCAATAAATGATATATGAGAGAATATGATACCATGTCTTATGGTCTACTCTATTAAACTTCTTGAATTCTACTTTTATATTAATTTAGTCACATATACGGAGGCTTCTTTACAGTCAAGTTTATTTTCTACACATTCTGCAGAAATTATTCTAGCTTGAATTGCTTATAGGGTCTAATACAAATGTTCCATTGTGTTTAGGAAAGGCACGAGTTCCATAGTTGAGAAAAGGATTCATCATGTGGGATGAGGACCTAAAAAGCAAGGCTTGCATGCTCGTTTCCACATTTTTCTTGAAGTCCTTGTCTGAATATCCCAAAGGCTACATCTATGCCTTCAAAGGTGGAACATGACAGAGATATGGATGTAATCGATGGTTTATTACCCTGGATCGAGGATAGAGAATTAAGACAATTCAAAGTTGGCAAGAGACATGAACACCTCGTCTAGCTTAATTGGACCCTTGTGAAGAAGATGATAAACATCCTTACATACATAATAAAGATACAGCATATCCAATAAGTCATCTTTGTCAGCTCATTTTTGTTAACATTCAATATGAAATCCTCTGACCGAGGCTTTTTCAATTTTGCTTTCATCTTTGTTGTCCGCTTTTGGGCTTCTGACTATGTATATTCAGTTGCATGAAATCCGCTTAATTGCTTGATTGTTGAATTATATAATGTGGAGATTGATTTTTCGGTTTCTTTTTATTTAAAATTGATTTTCCCATTTTTGATTAATACTAAACCCTAACCCGTTTAATATTAATCTTCAACTAAAGAAATCAAGAAATTCTAGTTTTTTTTATTTAGAAAAAATTTTGGAGTCACCACCTGACCGGAGTAGGAAAAAAAAAAAAAAGAAAACCGTAATCAATTGGGTGGATTGATTACAATTTGGCTACCGGTCTTTGATTTCAATTTGAATAAAGAACCAAAGGGTTCCGAGTTTGGGAGCTAACCTATTAAACCCTAACGGATACTACTATTTATTTACCGAAATTAAGATTATTCTTCTAATTATAATATTTAAAAAAATTAATTAATTAATTAATTAATTACAAGAAAAAGAAACCCTAAGTTTCTACATATTTTATCATCGCCTCAAAAGTGCCTACGTACCTGCTAGTCGAGATCAGACAATTGTAGTTCTTTCCAAAAAAACTTTAGTGTGTTAGTTTATTTTAATTTTGAAACCGCCCAGGTTTATGTTTTAACTGATTCAGTTTACTAAAAAAAAAAAAATTCTAAAGAAGGTCTTAACTCATAAGCTATATAAAAAAACATTTTCTAAATGTCCTAAAATCTTTTTATAAAAAGTTTCCTTTGTTGATTTCATTTCTAAAAGTTGATTTTCTATATAAGGATTCCTAAAAAAAAAACTTAATCTAAAAAGCATCCTAGGCTAATATATATATATATATATATATAGATATATACATATTACCACTATTAAACGACTACCTATATAAATAAAACATAATATATATAAAGAAACTAATACCAAAAGAATCTACCAAGTTAATATATATAACTACTTATAACTAACTAAGGATCTAATATAATATAATAAATAAATAAAAATATATATAAAACCTTAAAGAACCAAAGTTGGCGTGCATGAGCTACTGTTTGGTGCGTGGCTACTACAAGGTGCTGTCGTGGGAGTATTATATTGGTACAGTCAACGCAGGCCATGCTCGTGTCACGGTAGCCGTAGGTGTGTGACAATAGGCGGCCTGCTCAGGAGAAGGGGGATGGGCGCATATGGATTGATGGACGTACTTGCGTGGACTATTACCGTACGAGTGAATTCAACCAGCGACGTACAGCTGGGCTAATGCTATAGTGGACGTTGGTTGCGTGTTGTGCATTCGTTATCCAAGCGAGTTATGAGCGTGAGGCCGAATGTGTTTAGCTTGGCAAGGGACAGGTGCTGGCAAGGTTTATGCGTACAGCGGTAGCGTACAGAGCAGCGGGCTTGACTGTGTTCAACAATGGGCATACACGATGTTGATTATGGATTAACTCAGCTCGTGATCTGCACCGTGAAGCTACTGGCGTTGATTGTTGCTATGCTCCATCATGGGTGTAGATTGTCATACGGATGTATGTGCCTGACTGTATTTGAGTAGTGTGTGTATCAGTGGCATTGGGGACTGGTCGTCGGCGCTGGTGTATCCCATCGCAATAATCGAAGTTGCTGTCAATGGAGGAGAGACTCGATCAGGCGTGCGATTTAGACAAGGACGTACAGGCTATTCGTAGATGAGAAGACAGCGGCTACTGCAGCTGTTCGTGTTGGTCAAAAGCTTATGCAGCAAAGGGCCAGATGTGGTTCGTGCTTCATGGACGTTAGGATTGCACAAGGATAGGGGCAGCCGTAGACTTGTGTCATTGTTGTTACTGCGGTTTCATGCTGGTGTTCAGTTAGCGGTGTGGACTTGCTGTTGCTGTCATAGAGGGAAATCTGAGTTATTTATGCGTGTGAGATGACTACTGCCTGTGCCTCCAAGACAGTGCTATGATCTGTGTGTGTAAACTTGGAGTGTGTATCCAAGGAGCCTGTAAGGTGAAGGGGATTAACTTTCGATTGGTGCATGGAATTGTTGCTGTCGGATGTTTAGTCAAGGAGCTGTAATTGTCGTTGTTCATCCACTGGCCAACAGAGTGTGCTGATCGATGTGGTCGATGGAGTGCAGTGGTCGCATGTTCAGGTGAGAGTGAAGTTTGGTTGTCACTGATCAGAACGTGATCCAGGCGTACGTGGCTTGTTCGGTGCTGATCTGTGTGTAGGATTTGGGATGAAGCTCCGATGTTGGATTAAGGATGAATGCATGGGGCGTTGCTATGGATGGTCTATTGTTGTGTAGGGGTCAAATTCAGCCTGCTGTCCCTTTTTTCATGCCGCGCTCCTCATGTTTATAAAGCTCGAAACAAATTAAATCAAATCATATCCAATCAAATCTTTGGTATTGACATGAATCCAATCCAATAAAAATCAAATAATTTATATTAATTTAAACCTAATTTGATAAAAATCAAACTAGATTTAAATCTTTTATAATGATTTAAATCCAATCTAATAAAAATCAAATTAGATTTAAATCTCACAAATTTTATTGCATTAGATTCAAAAGATTTGATAAGAATTAAAATTAAACCTGAATCACATACGCTCAACTGATTTTTTTTTTTGTAAAAATAAAAAGATCGAAATAAAAGAAACCTAAGTATCTAGTGAGATTCAAACTCAAGACCTTAAATTAAATCCAATCCAATCCAATACTTCCATGCTTATCCGTTAAGCTATTGGCCTATACCTTGAGTTTTAGTATAATTGAATTTATACTTAAACTACACGACTCTCTAAAATAATTATTTAAACTAAACGAAAACAATTGATTCTAAAATAATTTACTAAAAATCTAAAATAAAATCTTTTCAACTTTTCTTTTTCTCGCTTTTTTGGTATTTTCATCATTTGTTAATTTTTTATCTTTTATTAATTTTTGTTATTTTTATTTACTATTTTTATTTTTGAAATAGGACCCTTTTTGTAAAAATAAAAATTAGGACTACAGAGAGACAAAAATTAAGTGTCTACATATAATAAATAGGTAAATCATACAAGGTTACGATACGCGACTTTAAGCTCCCAGGAGGTGTTCTTTTCTTAGTCATATGTTATACAAATTAGGCAAATTAGATGATAAACCCTATAGAGTGGTTCACAACATACTCCTTTCTTATGTTGCTGCTTACTGCATTTACAAGCTAAAATTCAAGATACTACATTTTGATAACTGGAAAGTAGATATTCTTAGGTTTCTTTATTCAACCAACTCAACCTAGTTCTTATACATACCAATATTACGCATGGGATGGGTCATAGATCCTGCTTCATTCAAATAGGATGCAAACCTTAGCAATTCATGTATGGCTAAAATGAAAACATTTTATTCTTCATTTATCCAATGTACGAAAAACAAGGAGGTCAGATCGAGATGGCATTGGATGCAAAATGGTATAAACCAATGTCAAACATTGATGAGGATATATTTGCTACTAAAAGAGCAATTGAACAAATCTTGCATTTAACCCTTGTGCTTATCATAGAGGTGTTACTTTTTTCATTCAAACAATTGCAAGTTTTTATTGATAGTCTAGGAAAATAATGAATAGGTTCAAATAGGTTGATCAAGGCTAAGGACTACGCTATTTTACTATCTACTCTCTCTTACTCTTATGCAAATTATTTCTTCTACTCATAAGTAGCATATGGTGTATAAAGTAGCACTATGAGTTGGAAAAGAAACCATCTTACTATTGTATTCTACAAAAAGCTAACCAACTATAAGATGGGTATAAATCACTACTGCAACAAACCAACTAAATTTATCCATGTTCTTTGAGTTTTATTTTCTCTATGTTTCAATATGTAATTAGCCTTCTAATCACTACTTATATGTTATAGGGTAGACATCATTTTATAAGTTAGATTATATAAGTTATCTATCATATCAGTTGAGGCTATTATTCCTGATAAGAATCAACTTACGATTATTTCCAGGCCGCTGTTCAAAGCCAACAACGACGCATTCTAAACAGAGGCCGACTTACTCCAGACAGAGGCTGACCTATCCTTAACTAAGGCCAACTTGCCCCATCTGAGACCGAACTAATACCAGAAGGCTGAGAGGAAGAAAAGAAACAACTCGACATCAAATCTCTCATCTACCAAGAAGCCGAGAGACCAAACAACCTAGAGCTTAACATGGCACTATGAACCAAGTGCCAACCAATCTTAGAGCTCAGCAACTGTGGGCCGATCTCACAACTAACTCAACTAAGCACTATAAGACCTCAGCAACTCCTACCCAAACCAGGATATCCAACCGTCAACGATACCTAATTAGGATCGTACTCATTCCATGACAGGTTGAATGACTCACATGCCAACCTCCCTATTAAGCATATAGTTTTTTACACTTGTAAATATTTTCCTTAACTTTAGTTGTAGGCTTACTTTAAAGTTTAAGGCCTTGTACTCTATTTACATTTTTGCTACTAGAGTTTTAGGATGTACTATAAATAACAACATTTATAATTAATAGAAGGGGGTTGAACCTTCTCTTTTTTTTTAAGCAAGAATATACTTTATATCTTTGTAAGCTGCTCAAGCTTGTGCTTCTGATTATTAAGTATTGTTTTACTCTTTAATCTTTCTTATGCTCTTATCAATCTTATCCTTGAGTTTATGGTGAACCCTTTCATTTGGATGAGTTAAGGAGTCGTATCTAACCCTCATTTGAAACCCCGAGCCTTGGTTTGGTTTTCATGAGTCGTATCAAGACCTATTTTAAGCTCAACCCCTAATTGCGTTTATGTCTTGGTACGTGATATCTATCCGCATTCACATTCAAAACCCCATTTCACTTCTTATTCCTCATTTCCACTCAAATATCGAATACCCATTCGTAGTTCATGTTCGCTGCATACACTCCGAGTCATGTCAATTCCTATCAACTATGTACCAAATAATTGCTTTCAACAATTCATCTTTCCTCTTATTTATGGAATTGTTATAAATGAAAGCCGCCCTGAAGTGAACTTGTTTATAGAAATTTAGCATCATCAAAAGATGGATACCTATTAAAACTTCATGAAATAAGTTATCTTATTTGATTAACTAATAAATTATTGATCTCATGATTTGTGTAAGCCAACTTTATCCAAATGCCTTCAAATGGATTCTCCTATTCTAGACTTTGGCTTTTGCTTCTTACTTGAACTTCAACTAAATGACAACATTTGTCAACTTTCTTCAATTCAAAAGCACTTTACAAGCTTCATCATTAATTTAAGAGCACTTTACCATCCTCTAATTGAACAGCATTTTTCAACTTGTCATATGCATGTGTAGATGTAATATATGTTCTACATGTTCATATATACACACACACACACATGTATGTGTGGAAAAAAAATTCAACAGTACTAATATACCATGTGGATTAATCAGTTGTTGTCACGCCCCGAAGCGACAGAGTCATAACAGCCCCGCCGTGTAAACCATCCTCAGATAGAAGTTGGCCTTACAACCGCTATCTTAGACCTGATTTATACAAGGCATCCACGACTAACCCGCTTTGAAGTAAACAGTTTGTAATTTAAATAAATCATTTACTTAAGAAAGTGAGGAAATATATATATACGCTATAATTCAGTTATTACAGTTAAAGTTTACAATATTTCTCCGTAATATATTTCCGAGTTATTACATTATTCAGAAATGAACTAAAGTAAAAGCTTAAACCTTAAAAATATGTATTTATTCTTCAAATGTTTTTCCTCACTCCCCAGGATCCAGCAGTTGTTAACTTCAAAGTAGTTGTTTACCGCTTCTTAGTCAGCACCTGCACGACGTCTATAGGGATGTAAGCAACCACAGCTTAGTAAGTTAGGATGGAGGACTTAAAACTATACCAAAAACACAACAAGGTTTTCAATCAACTTATTAGGTGCAATGTATGTACATGCAAATGCCATCGTACAACGTTGTCCGACCCGTCATGAGATTAGAAAAATTGTGCCCGCTCTAATCCAGGTTGAAGAGTTGCCATTAATGCAACAGCTCACGGCCAGACCCAGGCTTGTGCAATGGAGACCTTGCTCCTCCCGCGACTACCTTTGAACCACTAACTTCACCCTCGCCGCAACCTCCTCTCCTGTCACTTAGTTCGATTGAGGATGAAGAAGGAACCATTATGCAATCCTGCGCTATCCCTTTCGAAAGGGTCGGTATTTGACCGGAGAGTCCTATGTCCCCCTAATGGGTTACCATGCATGTCCAATTATGATTACTAGTCGTATATTTGATTAAGTTCAGTTTAGGATGACCAATCATTTCATACAAATCATACATTACATGCCAGAACAACAAACAGAATCATAGCATCACCCATAATCAAGCACATGTACACATCCAACTATCTAACAGATACAACTAAGCATAATCTTAAGCTTCCAAAATACAGTAACGTATTAATCCCAACTTACCTCGACTCCTCGCTCACTGACTCGAGGTCCGACTTGCTCAAGTCATCACCGATTATCCTTATAACACAAACGTGGTTTCAGTTTTTCATATAACTATTATAAGTTCATTTTATCCTATAACACTTATTGTTATGTTTTGTTTAGGGTTTAATATACCTAATTATCTAGGTCTTAAGTCTTTTACAATTATTTTAGGTTGGGGTTAGGTTCGGGTTCGGGTTCGGGTTCGGTTTCCACATCGATTTCTAAATTAGGTTTTGGTTCGATTTCTAAGTATTGTTTTATACTCGAATCCTAGAAATTCGTTTCAACCCATAATGTGAAATTAATCACATTACTTCCCGATCTTCTAAATATCATCATTACCCCTAGTCAGTATTTTATTTCACCGGTACACTTAAATCCGCATTAGTGTAACGAATTCACTTCTAATGTAAGAAATTTTTACATTTTTTCATCTAATTCAATAAATTCAAGTTTCCTATCAGATTTATTGTACATTTTTATTATTATCATAATATCAATTTTTATTATAATATTTTCTATTTATTATATTTCCAATAATTACATATTATGTATTATTATCTATTATGTATATCATATACTTCTAATATTGATATACATCTAATATTTTTATCACTCTAATTATCATCTCTAAACATCAATTATCATTTCAAAATGTCTAAATTCCTCTTAAATCAGATTTTACATCTAATTACCTTAATTTACAAAATTAACTTAAAATGTACTATTTAACCACCTAAATGCTACAAGTGTCATACTCCATCAGATTTCAACATCCTAAAACATGTACTTATTCACTAAATCAGTAATTAACCATCTAATTACTTTATTAGCCCTAAATTACACATTTTATGCCTCATTTTAGGGCCTAAAAATTATCTAAAATTTTTTAAATTTGATTTTTCAAAACGGGCTTCATAGAACTGTTCTATATCATATAAGTAATCTACATAAAAAATTTGGGCTCGAAACTACACTTCTAAGGTCATTTATTTCTAAACCGAAACATGCTCGGTTTTGCACGATTTCTTAAGGACCCTATATCACGAGACATATTTTCATCAAAATAATATTTTTCCTAAAAACTACATACAAAAATATTCCAGAATAACAAAATTTATAATTTTATAATAATATTTACTATTTTTACAAAATTACACAAGAATCGGGCTGGAAATCGGACTCACCGATTTGAGTGGCTCCAGCCACCACCAGCCACCGTGGCCTTGTCGACCGGTCTGGGTGCTGCCACCACCGTGTGATGGTGGTGGTAGTCCACCCCCAGCTGCTCGTCTGGTGTGAGTTCCCTTTAAAAACCCTAATTGCATAGTTTTTCTTTTTTTTTTTCTAACTCAAATTTTTCTCTCAATTTTGGCCTCTCCCTAATTTTCTCTAATTTCTAACTGTCCAAATGAGCTTCTGAATTTTTCTTGCTATTTATAGAGCTTTATGGTAATTATTGTGCATTAAATTGGACAAGACAATTGCCTTATCCCTTAATTTTTGGCTTTTCTGTTATTCTAATTTAATTGGTTGATTTTTTTCTTATTTTTCCCAACTGCCACGACCCAATTCTAGATCATTCCTGATTTTTCTTGATTTTTGATTAATTAATTATGAATTTTCTTTAAGTATTTTATATTATTTTAACACATTTCGTGTATTTTAAGTAATTACACGTATTTATACTTACATGTAAATTCATATATAATACAAATAAATATTCTTAAATATTATTTAGGTTATTTTATGATTTTTAGTATACATATAATTTATCTCTAGCGATTCATTAATTATCGGAATACATTTTACGCATTTTCAATAAATAACGAGTTATATATTTAAAATTTGGAATTTTTATAGTCTTTTATTTTATTACTTATTTTCTTAAATTCAAACTTACAGGATCATTTTTACTAATATTTTTAGCTTTACCTTATAATTTAAGTTCAATCGAGTCTTTCAACCGATCGAAACCTCGAATGACTAATTGTAGAGCTTACAGTGGTGTGCAAGTAACCATCAAATTTTGACACATGTTAGTGAAGAAACGTACTTTTTAAAAAAATATCAATTATGTTTTCACGTATCAAAATTTTACGGTTATTTGCATGGTACTCATTGATTTATATGATGTGTTAAAAACATTGAAACATTTTTGGTATGTGTATTTATACATACTCCTCGATAACATTGAGGCATGCCAACCTTGCTATATATTTTTGTCAATAGGGTAAGAGCATGTGCGATACATGATTCCTCAAAAATAATAATAACCTCTAAACCATTTATCAAATAAAAATTGCAAACCTCATTAAACCAAATAACTAAATCATTGCAAAGTCTCATGGATATTAACTCTCTCTTTAAAATTAAAAAAAAAAAAAAGAAATCCTTTAAGTCTCTAAAAATCATATTTTCAAACACCACTAGATCACTTTTGTCACCAATCCACAAATCATAATAAAGACTAGAATAATCATCCAAATCTTTTAGTAAATCCATCACTTGAAAAAATTTCAAAACAAGACCCAAATTTAGGTCCTAACCAAAAAAAAAAAAAGGCTGCTTCCCACACACAAAGCATTAAACACATATAAATCAATTTATTTTAATGCAACAATAATCAATACACATAGCATTATAAATATCAACAAGTTGATTTCTCAACCTATGAGTGACCTTAATACTTAGCTCTTGGCCTTGTACTTATTTTCTCTACTCATATTTGGAGATTAGTACCTAGATGCACCTTATGTAATGCTTAGTTTTATTAATAGCTTCTCTCTAAATTTCTCCAAACTGGTGCTACCATGGCAAGAATTTTCACTTTTAGTGGTTTGATATTAATATAATTAGTAGAGGTTTCAATGGCTACAAACATTTTTAACGACAATTTGAAATCACTAGGATTCAAGAGTAATAAGACATAAATAGAAGTGATTTATTTATTTATTTTATGTATGTGTGTATAATATTATAATGACTGCTTAAAAAATAAAGCTATATGCAAACTACAATAACATTCATTAAATGTTACTATTTTAACTATTCATGAGCAATTTAGTACATAGAAACTAATTTAAACCATTACTTATTCTTTTCACTTAGTGTGAATTTATAACTATTAATGAATTAAAATAGTAGCTAGTTAGTTCGCACTATAATTCCCATTTAAACTAGATATATTATTTCCAATTTTATGATGGACCAAATTAAAAATAATAAAAGTTTAACTAGCAGTTATCCTATAAACACACACATGTATATATATATGTATATATATATATGGTCGTTGTCCCTAACTTTCTTTTTGACTCCCCATAAAAAAAAAAAAAAAAAAGAACAAGAGAAGAAATCTTTGAAGGACTGTGTAGTTGACTTGAAAGACCACTCATATTCGTATGTTTTCGGTCATAAATTCAATTACGCTTCCTAGTGCGATGAAAATGGATGTTATGGTGGATTATAGGGTTTCTACTAATGAAGTTAAAAAAAAAATGGTAAAGATGAAAAAAAAGAAAAAGAAAAACAAGACATGTTATGTAAGTGATGGCACATGTGGCATATTGGCAACTTCAATATTTTGTATGTGTTACAACTGGACGGATGTAAGGCATAGGTGGGATCTATGGTGGGGTTGAATTAAGAAGGATAAAAGCTAGCCTAGTTATATAGCTATGGCCTAACTCATATTTTATTACAACTCAACTTGTATTTTATTTCCTATTATAAAAATTACTAGCTGAGGTGGCAAGGCCACATGTTAGAATATTCTAAGTTACTTATAGCCCTTGGGAGGCATAGATATTATATATTCATCATCTTCAATATGAAAAATCACTAAAAATATTACCCCTAAAATTGTGTGTTTTGTGAATCTCTTTCATGTACGTTGTCTTCATTGTATATGTGAGTGAGTGAGTGAGTATTTGCCTTGCAACACTTCTACACACTATAATTCTTATGCTTGTGCCATAATTTTGCATATGTGTTGTTCTCGATATATTTGGTTTAGGGAATTAAGATTTATTAATCTCAACACACATAGCCACTTATAAAAAAAATTTTAAAAAGAAAAAGAAGAAGAAGAAAATAAAAAAACAATAAAGTAATCTCATCCCCAATACTTCATATCAAAATACAGACCTAACAAGAAAATTGCAACAAAGATATATCAAGAAGCATAATAATAAAATATATGTCTAGAAGTAACATGTATGAATGACTTTAAATTGACATAAGCAGCTAAAATCTACAAAATTACCAACACAAATACTAGATCAATAATGCTTAAGATGTATCAACCTTCATTAAATAGTTCCCTAATATTTCATAGGACAAAGCACAATTGAGATAAACATAACTAATCTAGCAAAAAAGAATAATAATAAAGAAAAGAAAAAAAAATAGATAAACATAACTAGGAAGCTATTGTAATGATATCTTATAAATATCACCATAAATGACTTTATATTAATAAGAAGAGCCCTATAACTAAACCATATGAAACTTCTCATGGTAATTACGCCTTTATCCATATAAATAGACAAATCTAATTAGGGGGGTTTGTGAACATAAGGGCCTCGCCCCTCAGGCTCAAGAAAAAATTAATTATCTAAAATTATTTTAAAAGTAAAAAGTGTGTATTATATTTATATTCTAGAGTGTAAATATTATCATGTAATTAAATATGATTGATTGGTTAAATTTTTGCTTTTACCTCCATATAGTCATGAGTTCAATTCCCACTAGACTAGTTTTGTACTTTTGTAAGTTCCATTTACTATCTATTACAAATAGTTTTCATCATCTTTTCACTTTTTTATTTTATTTACAATAACTAACAAAATTAAATTCCACCAATAGAAAAACGATAATTAATTAAATAAATTTTCATTAAACACTATTTATTCACTAGTAACTCTACCATAAATAATAATTACATTGTCAATTCTAGAAGTTTTATGATAAAGTCATTATAAAGAAATTATTGAATACTATTCTTATATTATACTTGTAGTTTTTTGTATAAATACTTGTTGCAAATGATTTTTGTTAGTAATAAGATTTTTATGAGTTTCATGTGTTCATTTTATTTTTTTATAAATTGACAATTTTATTTTAATTGATATATATGTTGCAAAGAAAAAATAAAAAATGTTTCTTCTAACCTTTTATAAAGTAAGTAGAGTGTCAATAATCAATTCATAAAAAAAAAAAATTTTTTATTCAATATTAAATTGTATTGCAGTGTACACTTTTTCAATAAAATCCCTTTATTTACATAAGATGCTTTGAAATTATAATAATAAGTAGATTTTTTTTTTCACCCAAAATTCTAATATTAATTTGAATTATGTGAGTCTAGCTCCCCTCAATTTCACAACTCTACATCCATCCTTGTCTACATACATAATTTTTTTTTTTCAAAGAAAGTGCTTCGTTTACCTTGGAGAATAACCATACCATAGGTAACCAACAACCAATCAAGAGATGGAGATTTAAAACCCAATTCATAAATGACACACCACTTTTAACAAATAAGGTTGAAACATCCTTTTTACAAAATAAAATTTTCAAATAAGAATGAAAGCCAATCTATTGATCAAAAACCATGCCATGTCAAGGGTAAAGACAAAACCATATTAACAAAAAATAAAAGCACCCCAACCTAACCTCACATTCGACCAAATGGTGAAGTTACAATGAGGTAGGGGATGCACAACAATAGACCCAATAGAGCTACGCTTGGAGAGCTACGCTTGGAGAACTACTACACTACTGTACCCTTTAAGCACACCAAAAAGCAATCAACCACTGCACCTCGGAACACCTTTGGTGTTTGCAACTAGCACGCACTCCACATTATTCACATTTAGGGCTTGTTTAATTCGTTAAATGAAAAAAGAAGGGGGAGAGGGCAGTGAAGGGGTGGTGTAGTGAGGGAAGAAGAGAGAGGGAATGTAATTGGGATTCATTGAGAATGGAATGAAGGGGGAATCCATATTACAATGGCTATTACATTATTTACTTGGAAAAGGAAAACAACAAGAGTAAACCCATAATGGAAGGTAATATGACAAATTTGAATTTTTTTCGTTCTCTTTCCCCTCTCTCTCTCTAATATGATTATTTCAACTTTCTCTCTCCTTCAACTCTCTCCGTCCTCCTAATCTAACGTTCTCAAATCTCTATCTCTCTCGACTTCGACTATTTCCTTTTCTCTTTCCACTCTCAAGTCTCAACTCTTCGTTTCTCTTTCCCTCTCAATTCTCTTTCTCTCTCTTTCCACTTTGAAACCTCGACTCTCTCTCTCTCTCTCTCTTCCCTTAGATGTAGACTCACTCTCTCTTAATCTCTACTCTACGACTTAACTCCAGTAGGTAGTAGTGAATCGTGGTGGCAATGTATGGTGGTGGTGCATAGTGACAATATATAGTGGTGCTACATGTTAGAGAAGAACAAAAGAGAACATTAATGTCAATTGCTATAATTTTTCTTTTTTTTTGGGTAAGGTATGTTTAGAATTAAAAAGAGAAATGATTTTGTATTTGGGATTCATAGGGCGTAAGGGGGAATATTAATTCAATAATTTCAAAGAATTGGGATTCATTGTACTTAGGATTCAATGGTATTATTTTGTAAGTGAACAAAGTAATAAGTAATTATGGGTAAGGAAATAACAATTCTATTCCCCGCAAGTAAACATTCTATTAGTTCATACAAGATCATAAGCAAGGAAAGGAAATAAACCTTTGTAGCTTAGTTAGTGAAAGACCGAATCAAGATTGTTAATGTGATGAACTAAAGAAAGAAACTCAATCAACATTTATGCTTCATATAGTATGAGGAAAAGAAATAGAAAGAAAAAAAAAATTGTGGAGAAAAGAATTGAGAGCAAAATAACTATGACCAAAAGTATTACATTGAATGTGTGTGGATAATGAGGGGAGTAAAAATAAAGAATGAAAATCATTACTAAAGACAAAAAGGAGATGTAATGTAAAATTATTAATTTGCCTATAAAAGAAATTAATAGCAAATGAAACAAATGGTAATGGTTAATACTTGATATAAGAGATAAAATCATAAATCTAACGTTTTTTTTTTTCAATACAAAAAAGCCATCCTATTCCATATGGCCTAACTGCCCATGTCTTGGTTTATCTTCAATATCACTTTACACAAGATCATAAATTGGACATCTATAAGTTTCTTTTTTTTTTAGAGGTGATTAATATATTATTGATATCATATAATCATATTATAATATATAGTTTCGCAGCTTTTTCTATGTATAATTCTACAATCATATAATACCTTTCATAATAAGGTTTCCTCATATTACTATTTAGAAATGCCATTTAATTTTTAAAAATAAATATTTTCTTCCATTTTTGTTAATGTCATTAATTTAGTAATTATCATAGTATATTCATAATTAACTCACATTATTCTTCAATTTATTTTAACATTTCATACATATCTACTTATTTCTCCCTATGTAATCCAAAAAAAGTATAAACACACGATAATACACTACAACCACCATTTCAAATTTGATATTTAGCGTCTTAAATCTTAGGTTTGCAAGTAAGAGAGATTAATTTTTTATGTTAATAAAGATGATGTAGTCATAGTACACGAGAACTATTATGAACACGTTATCTTTAATGCTAATGAAGTTGCTTGATTTTGTTAGAAAAATAAATATTTTATAATATAGCCATTCTTTTATATGTTTTTGTAGGTTTGATATGTATATTGTAATAAAATGGCCATTCTTTTGTCCTGTATTTAGATGTTGTCTATTATACCCCAAAGCGGTAAAGTCGTAGCAATCTCGCTATGTAAACTAATCTAAGACAGAAGCTGACCTTCCAACTACTATCTTAGACTTAATTTATATAAGATGTCTACGATTAACCCACTTTGAAATAAACAATTTACAAATTAAATAGATTATTTGCCTACGGAAGTATGAAAACATATGCTTAGATTCTAGTATTCCGAGTAATGTTTACATAATTTAATAACTCAATTATACTTAAGTAGTACATAACTTGATATTAGAAGATTTAATAATAAGACCTGAAACTTTAAAAGTGTAATTGATCCTTAGTTTTATATCCCTACTCCCCCAGGATCCAATAGACGCTAACTTTATGGTGGTTATAATGTCATTGCATAGCTAGTACTTACAATAACATCTGTAGGGATGTAAGCAACCAACCACTCAATAAGTTAGAATAGAGACATAAGACTATACATCAAGCACAACCAAGGTTATCAATTAATTATTTAAATGCAGTGCAACAAACAAATGCCATCGCACGACATTATCCGATCCATCATGAGATTGGAAAAATAACACCCACTCTAATCCAGGTTGAGGAGTTTAGTACACATTCAATAGCTCACGACCAAACCCAGACTTATGCAATTAAAACACCACTCCTCATGCGACTACTTGCGAACCACTACCTTTACCCTTACCACAAACTCCTCTCCTGTCACTTAATTCAACTAAGGATGAAGAAGAGACCATTATGCTCCAGCATTATCCCTTCCGAAGACATCAGTATTTAGTCAAGAAATCCTAAATGTCCCCCTTTATGGGTTATAATGCCTAATCGATTAAGTTTATTAGTTGTATATCGTTAAGTCTAACTTAAGATGATCAATTAATATTAAACAATTCAACCAATTGCAAACTAGAACAGCAAGCCATAGTACACAACCAAATTTAAAAACATGCACATATAGGCATGTGCACAAATAATCTACAATCGAAAGCAAGTATAATCTTAAGCTTCCTGCTTCGTCTTATTTACAATAACTAACAAAACTTTTTGCTTTAACTTTTGTGTCTTATTACTTTCTCCTTGTACTTAACTTGTTTAACATAACCCCTGCTTTGTTTTCTATTACAATCTCTACTTGTCTTATTTTTCACAACCCCTTTTTGTTTAGGTCATTCTTTCATTGCTACTAGTCTACCACTATTACTATGTTATATTATTGTCTAGATACCACAACCATCACACCGTTATCCACGATTTTATCTCTCATCACTATTTAATGATTGTCTCACATCAAAGCCAGCATACATCTAGACAATCCCTTATCACTATCTAAACTAGTGCTTTTACTTAGTCCTCAAAACTATTGTAGTCCAGATTTTTCCTCAAACATATATATTATTACAGTTGCGATTTACTTTGAATTATCTTCTAATTGAGCTTTTGAATTAATTCTTCTCACATTCTCAGTCTCATTTTCCTTTTCCTTTTCCTCCTTTACATTCATACTTGATATCAATTACATTTTACTCTATTACTACAGCCTTCTAATTGCATTATATTGTTCATCTTATAACTTAGCTCCACAACCATTCAAATGTTACTGTTGACCTATGCATTGTCTTATTCTTTGTATAACTCACTCTTAAATTTCGCTTATGGTCATTAATGGTATTAGTCTACTAAATGCCACCAATCTTTTCTTCCATTTATACTTTTCTACTCATAATGACTAAACGTTTTTTTCTTCATACAGCTTAGTATATGATCAATAGAAGTAAATTTAGCAAATCCTAACTTTGCTCCATCTCAGATTTAAATGAGATGATTGACAACTTAGATCAACTCAACTTGACTCGACTCGACTCAATAAGAATGAATATAACTCTTGACCAACAAACTCATCAGGGAAAGAGATACTAACATGAACTCATTTCTTGACACAACTTGATATGATAGAATGACCTTGAAGGATTAACATGACAAGAGACTCAGCAAATGAAAATTTTGATTGTCATAGATTTGTCATTCCTCTATTGGAGTACCCATGATAATTGCTTACACGAAGTTTACTTATCACCTCAAATCTCTGTTATGCATCTGGTTACCTCATTGGAGCTTCTTTCTAGATAGTGCTTATCATTTATCTCCATTTAATCACTACTTTAACACTCCCTGTATCCACAAAATATCTTTTCTAATTACAACTCGTTCAAGGAAAAAAAATCTTACTCCAAAAATTTCACTTCTTTAATCTAACATATTACTAATCGTTACTTAACTTCTATAATGCCATCTTTCTTAATTATTGAGTAAATCAAAATACTAACCATAAATATCACAACAAATTTCTTCTAACATAGTTACTATGTATGCGGTTCTCCAATTTTGCGAACATGGCCGATGCATTGCTGATCTAAAAAACATCATTTGGAATTCATAATGTCTGTATCATATCGTAGACATAGAAGCTTCCTCCAACTTAATCTAAAATTGATAACATTCCAACTTAAAGTTGCTTTAGAAAAACACAGTCACTCCTTATAATTAATCAAAAAATTCATGAATTCAGAATTAAAGATACTTGTTTTGAATAGTCACTTTATTTATCACACCGTCTTCATAACACCATATACATATTTTCCCCTTCAATTAATATAGGTGTCCTTTGCAAAAAGAATTTCTTGCACGTATAAATCCCTTATCCAATAGTTTTTTTAGGCTACTACTCTTCTAAGGTCCCATTTGCAACATCTAGTACAAGACTCCAACTATAAATTTGGTTCCTAGGATAACTTAACCATGAAGTTTAATTTTTTAAGATTAGGTTACACCAAGCAAATCTTCAGAAATACATTTGGGCATTTATATATTTCTAGTAGATCTAGTATTTATTGATACTTTCCTCGGTCTATCACTTGCAAGTATCCGCAAAACTTCTAATTACCTACCCTTACTAGCTTTTCTCCTAGATTCTACTTTAATCATGATCTACAACTTTTTCGGGTTAGCATCCTTTTCTCCATTGTAAGTTTTAACTTAATAGATAATGATAATCCTTATCAACTTAAATCCTTTTCCATCCACAAACCTTTAACTTGCGAGAAATGAACACTTCAGTATCAATATTTCAATTGCATTTCATCCATTTATATATACATATATTCTACAATAATTATATATTATTCATATGATTATCAACCATTTCTTTTGTTCATAGAACTTTAAATTCTAAATAGTTGAGTTCAACTTACATGTCAATTGTTACCTCTAAATTAAGAATATGAATACTTATCTGTCATAAATCCTATTGTGATTTTATCTTCAACTCCCAAAATCATTACATAGTCATCATAATAATATTCTTCCATCTTTTAACATAATACCCTTCATCATCTAATATGTCTTCTATGATAAGTATTTGAACAATCAAAATAGTATTACTAAGTTCCTTAATATCTCCAGTTCCTCTTCTATATGCAAATCGTACTTAAAAGAACATCTATTCTTCCAACATTGATGACTTTCAACCAATTCATCATCATACCTTTATAAATTTTTGTGATTTTTATCTCCACAATTTAATGATTCTCTTTTAAGACGAACACAATATCTAAGGAAATGGCATACTCCTTATTATTCCAATACTTGATACTTTTATTATTGTCATAAAACTCGAACTAAACACAAATTGAGTAAATTTATTTACTAACCAGCTTTTCCTCCTTCTATGATCAAGTAAGTGTCTTTAATTGAAAATCACTACTTATCTTCTAACTCCCTTAAGCTTAGATCCTTAAATGACTATCTCTAATCAACATTCTTTATCCATGACCTCATTAATAGGGTAAAACAACAACTTTCCAACTCACAATACATAACTAGGCCAAATCTAATATAAAGTAGTTCCTTCCTTTGTAAACCCTACTATTTTAAGAGACATTCAAAGCAATCGAGAGTACTTCTCAATCAGTTCCAAAGATCAACTAAACTAAGAATTAAGTTTAAATTTAAAAGCCAAATCTATTTACTTTATAACTATAATTCAATTTAAAAATTTCAAAGTCGATAAAAACCCTAGAAGTCATCCTAAACCCTAAGTAAGGTGAATTCTTGACTCAAATGACTAAAAACCCTAATATGGAAATAACAAATCCTAAATCACCATAACCCTAAACCTTAGGATGAACTAGAAACACTTAAGACTATTGAGACCCCAAATGAACAATCAAAAACTTGTTCTTCACCAAGATTATTTTAACCCTAAAGTTCTATAATTTCTTTTAAGGAACAAATTTTAAGAGAGGAAATATTTCAAAAACTAAACCCTAAAAGAACCACACATGTAAGGCTTATGATCGGCCAATCATATCCAATTCCTTTTCTATTTGAATTTAATTAAATCAAAGACCAATAGTGAGAATTTAGTCAGCTTATTATTTGATAACTTCCATAAATTCAAGATAAGACAATCCCCTTCTCTCCATATAAGTTATACCACCTATAGATAAGTGGTTCAACTAATCACATTAAGTAATATATAAACGTAAAATTGATCGAACAAGGCTATGCCACAAGGACATGGGGCCACACTAGTTGG
Source organism: Lumnitzera littorea (assembly GCA_024138015.1). NCBI lineage: Eukaryota > Viridiplantae > Streptophyta > Magnoliopsida > Myrtales > Combretaceae > Lumnitzera > Lumnitzera littorea. The sequence goes on along the minus strand of JAMXBB010000004.1, from coordinate 96,411,347 downwards.
AGAAGAAGGAAGTAAGGCATGCCATTCCCCATCAATTCAACATTCCTTCACTTGTTTCATCACATCTACTATTTGTCCAAAAAGCTTACATCATCCAATCATTAATTGTTAACGCCTACACTATATGAAAGCCTATAAAAAGACTACATGAAGGATGCTAGAAGACCCCATTTCAACCGGCCATTCACTCCATACATACACACTCTCATCATTCTTTCACTCTCTAAAGCACTTTCTACTTAAAAACAAAAAGGGAGAGGGTACCCCACTCACATCCCCATCACCACCCCATAAACACACAACTTACGCCACAAAAAGCACTCTTTTGTCGCCACCACTTTTAGCACACTTAAAAAGCCACTCTAGAAACCTTGTACACCCCAATTTAAGGAAACTTTGGAGCATCACCCCACCCTCAAGAACCTAGATTCCAAGCATCTAAAGAACACAAAAAAGAAAGGACAAAACAAGGAGCTCAGGAGGACAAATAGGGTTGAAATGAAGTAAGTCTCATTCCTAAGTGCTACTAGAACACCATGCCTAGGAAGTCATTTCCTATTATGTAACGTTATTATATACTTTAGATGTTATCTTAGGTAAGATATGTTAAGTGTTAAGCTTCTTGAAACTTTTCTCATGAATATTAGAACAAGAGTAGTCTAGATTTAGTTTTCTTGTAATATATTTGTTTATCACCTAAAATAAGACCTTATGACTTAAGAAAGCTATGAAACTAAGTGCATGGACATCCTAGGAAATATTGGGCGTGTGATACATAAGGCATGTTGAAGTGTTATTTTTATTTCTATTTAGTTTCACATGCTTTAAATTAGCTTTAAATAAAGGAAAAACCATTACATATAGCTTTAGTTAAGAAATCAACCCCTAAGGACTTAAACCAAGGTGTGCCACCTAGAATATGTGTATGTCAATAAACTCCACTTAATATTCTGTCAAAATAATCCTCATATTAAGAAGAAGTTAAGTAAAGATTGGAGTACAAGTAGTGTGAACCCTTGATTTGTCACTTAGGCTTAAGAAAATGATGGATTAAGTGGAAAATAAAAAATATAGACTATCGATCCAAATTGACCAATTTAGGAACATGGAAATAATCCACTTAAGGACACTAGAAAATGAAGTAAAAAAAGTGAAAAGACCAACCAAAGCTAATAGGATAAGTGTTGAAGGCCTAAAACTCAAAACTGGGCCCAAAACTCTCAAAATAAGTCCAAAACTCTTAATTGGGCCTTAGAGAATTTTCTAACCAGCACTTTAAACCCAAAGAAAAGATATTACAAGACCTATAGGAAGTCCACATAAAATTTCCTAAGCCAAACAAAGTAACAAGCATTGATTAGTACATGAAATAAGCCATTTTTACCACATAACCCACTTAGAAGTTCAAGAAATATAAGTTAGTAATAAGGTCATGAACAATGGATGAAAATCTAACCTTGATGGAAGCATTAAGCCTAAAACAAAGTTCTAAGCCTAAGCCTAAAATATTTCACAAAGTAATAAAAAGCTCAACAACAATTTCAAGCCCAAAAGAAGACTAAAACCTAAGGAGCACTACTATTCTGACCAATAGGAAAAATTGCAAGCCCCATCTCTCAAATCTAACCATACCACATGAAATTACACTCGAAAACAATGGAAATCAACTATAAGATCATAAAAATATGATTTAAAACGAGGAAGTTATATACAATTGAAGATTTAGTATAACTGGGAGAAGTTTAAGACTAAAGTTAAGAGTATAACTTAAGGAACATTAGATTAATATTTTATTATATGCTAATTCTCATAATATCATCTTTACGATGTTTAGGAGATTCTACTTTTGGAGATGACTTACCCCTAGACTACAATGACTAAGTAGCTCCGACCGAGTGAGTAACTCCCAATGACTTTATGCTTGATTTTATTTATAGTGTAATTGCACTAAATTATTATTTCAAACTTGAATGCATGTAGGACATGAGAAATGCATATGTATGGTTATATGATTGGACTATACGATCTAATAATAAGATAATAACCAGAACTTCTTGTGATATTGGATTTGTATTGTTGTTATGAAATGAAATTTGCTTGACTACGAAATAAATCGATATAAATAATTATCCGACTAAGAGCTTAAATGAGTCGTGCATCGTACATTTTTCCATCATAGTTATACTGATTGTCACCTTATGAGGAAGGTAGGAAGGGACTCATTGGAGCGGGGGCTCTTGAAGGGATTAGATTAAGCAAAGAATATGCCATATATTATTGTTGAGTTCCTATCCTAACTTACAGGCTTACTAGGCACTAGGGGACACTAACCGTTTAGTTAAGGGTTATGTCTTATGACTTCCTCTTAGCACATATGATGTGGACTATGGGGGCCACCACACTGCAAGACTTACGAATTTTGAGGAAATCATGTTCTTTATTAAAGTAAAGTATAATTATTTATTTATATACAAGTATATGTATATATATATTGATTTCAGTACATAGGTGCAAGTTGTATAAAAACCCAAATACTAAAACCCGGTTGTTGGTTTATATCGGTTAATAATCTACAACCTTAACTACAAGGGGAAAAATTCTATGTTGTATAAAGTTTCTAGGCCACCGCATGTATTATTTGGCATTCTGATTGTCCTATGCATTAATATGATTGTGCATAAATATAAATTGTTTGTATAACATGACAGAGGGATTAGCTTACTAAGCGTAAGCTTACACCCCTATAGATTTCTTTTAATGTAAGGACACCTCTTCACCAAACCAGGTCGCAGAATGCTCAAGATTAGTCTCGTGCTAGGACGAGACTAAGCAATATGCGAAGCGAAAGAGGGAACTTTAGTATTATGTAAGATCTATTTATATCTCATATTATTATTCGATGGTTGGACTATCTTTAGTTAGTTAAGTATGTATTTCTATACTTTCATTTTGGAACACTATGTTCCACACTTTCAATTTAATAGTATGTTTAGTGTTTAGTAAAGGTAATTATGATGCTTTGATATTATTTGTGTACATGACTGATGGTAACTTGGAGTGGGAAGCCTTGTGTGTTGTATAAAAGGCTAATGATCAACAAGAGGGTTGATCAAAGACCTTTATACTATGTACAGCGATCTACCACAATAATGATACTATTTGAATCGTAATATCCTTAGTTCAAACTTATCTCTATATGTGATTAGTACATATATATATTGCATCAACTCATAATTCATACTCATATTTCAAGCCTTATTTATACTTCGTTTGTTTAACTCAAATAGTTCCTATAATATCTTTGTCTAAGTGCCACCATAGAAATATTGCAATCCAACTTACTATTGAACACCCGTTAAGTAATCCTTCCTTTTAATTGTCCAACTCTCGAGTTTTCCCTATTCATACAGCTAGCTTCAGTATGATTGTGCCATAAGTCAATCTTTGATATTAAGAAATTCTTAGGGTTCAAAACTTTCTTCTCATTGACTAACAAATTTTCTGTCAATGTGGCTTATTCATCTTATCTTAAGATACCATATTATTTGGTGAATTCAAACAGTCTTCCATCTCCTTAGGATTTATCCATACTCAATTTTATCTCTTAAGAACTTTGGTCTCTTCTAGTCCTTCCTGTAACAAGATACTAAATCATTATTTCTTACTATTGTATCATATTAAATATGCTAATAAGTAACGATTCCATAAGGTTCACTTCCTGTAGGGGTGAAAGTATATCCTGTTTAGATTGATCTTAAGGTAAAGAAGAAATTTACAATAGAGAGTCCTGATTATCTCCAAATTTTTTGTTGCAATTTCCATTTTCCACATCAGTAGTTACCTAATCCACCATTTTTATCTTTATGGTATCCGTATACACATCTAGTCATAAATTCATTTAACAAGTTAACTTGATTTCCTTTATACAATTTCAAGAATTAGCAAGTCCTGGCTTTTTGCATAGATATCACACAATAATATTATTCTATCCTCTACAATACATATAAATTTGCACTTCACTCACATCTGCTTACTAGCTCTAGGGAAATAAGTCTTAGACTCATTATTCATTTGATTAAAGACTTATAAATTTTGTAACCTATAATATTTACTTCTTTTAATTATGACACTTCAAAATAAATTCACTCGAACCTCACTTTCATACCAACTTAGAACTCTTACGCCCCAAAGTGGCACAATTGCAACAGTCATACCATGTAAACCATTCTAGGACAAAGGCTAACCTTCTAGCTGTTATCTTTGACCTGATTTACACAAAGCATCCAAGACTAACTCACTTTCAAATAAACAATTCACAAATTAAACAGATTATTTTCTTGCAGAAGTATGAAAAACATATACTAGGATTCAAGTATTTTAAGTAATGTTTACATAATTTAATAATCCAGTTATACTTAAGTAGTACATAACCTAATACTAAAAGGTTTAGTGATATGACCTAAAACTTTAAAAGTGTAACTGACCCTCAGTTTTATATCCTTACTCCCCTAGAATCTAACAATCGCTAGCTTCAAGGTAGTTATAATACCACTTCCTAGCTAGTACCTACAATAACATCTACAGGGATGCAATTAACTAACCACTTAGTAAGTTAGGACAAAGACATATAACTACACATCAAGCACAAGTAAGGTTATCAGTCAATTATTTAAATGCAATGCAACAAACAAATACCATTGCACAATGTTATTATGTCCATCATAAGATTAGAGAAATTATACTCGCTCTAATATAGGTTGAGGAGTTTGGCACAAATTCCACAGCTCATGACCAAACCCAAACTTGTGTAATAGAGACACCACTCCTCCTATGATTATCTTCAAACCATTGCTTTCATTCTTGTCATGACCTCATCTCCTATCACTTAGTTCAACTAAGGATGAAGAATAGACCATTATACTCTAGTGTTATCCCTTCTAAAGGTATTAGTATTTGGTTAAAGAATCCTAAATGTCTACTCTAATGGGTTGCAATGTATGATCGATTAAGTTTATTAATCTTATATCATTAAGTCCAACTTAAGACAATCAAACTACCTACAATTAGTTGCAAACTAGAACAGCAAGCCAATAGTATACAATTAAGTTCGGAAATACATACATACGAGCATGTGCATAAACAAACTACCTACAAGCTAACCAAATATAATCTTAAGCCTTCGAGTACTATGAAACAATACTTTGAAATACAATTACGTATTGATCCCAAACTTACCTAGATGTCTCATTTGCTCACTTAATGATGCACCTCTAGGGTCGTACATAAGGAAAAGCACTACAACGAAAGGGAACGAAAGAAAACAAAAGGGGGATTAGCAAATCCAAAAAGCTGCCCATCAAATATGACACACTAATTATTCCTACTAAGCTTACAATTCACTAAATGTGACTCACCGATTCGAACTATAGTGTCACTCGCCATTACTTCTTATTAAAGAGAATAAATAAGAGTTGAGAGAGAGTAAGAACACTAAGGTTACTCAGGAAAGGAAACAAGTAATAATCAATGATGCCATAATGTGTTGTTTACATATAAGGAAGTAAGGTATTTATATGACCTCAACTAAGGTTATATTAAATAAGGAAAAGACAAAATGGATAATATACAAAAGATTCCCAAAAAATTCTTAAAAAAAAAAGTAAAAATGGTAAACGATACACTGTATGGTAAAGTAAGGAATCATTATAGAATATTATGCTAAAAGACACGCATCAAGAGGCGATTGAAGGCTTGTAGTGCAATTGATTAAGCTGAAATGAATTCTGAGGCCGCTTAGTAGTTGCAGTATCTTGCTCAAACAAGGTCAAAAGAAGGTTAGCAATCAAAGCTAACTTGGTCTAGTTCAAGTCAGAGCTCCAGTATTGAAGGACATTCTGATCCTCTCCAAATTGGATGTCTCAACAACCCAACTCGAACAGAGGTCTAATGTTGATCGGCTTGGGAGTTGCTTAGATCATGGTATGAGATCAAAAAGAGGTATGACTACTCAGCTAATTGGCATGCATGCTTAGCAATTGACATGACTACTTGGTAGCTTGAAAACTGTGCTAGTACTAAGGAAAGCTCGGCACTCGGGTCGACAATAGTGTAAAAGATGGAGATTAGAGTAAGAATCTCCATTCTGAATGGGGTTTCAAGCTAGTATTCTCCATGTGAGTCCTTGCAATCCTTTAGCTCGACTACATGTAACATGTCTGAAGAGTTGATTTTTATCATCTGCTCGGGGGGTTAGAAGTATTTGTCCTCAAATTTGAAGAGGTGTCAAGCTTTAGCTTTATCCGAGCATCTATTGGGTCTTCTTCTGGTCGATAGGGAATTAGGTCGGATACATTAAAGGTAGAGGAAACACCATAGTTCTCGAGTAATTCAATTTAGTAAGCATTGCAGTTGATTTTCTTCAAGACTTTGAATGGACCATGAACTCATGGAGATAGCTTGCTCTATCTTAGGCATGGAAATCTTTCTCGACTGAGGTAAATCTATACTAAGTCACTTGGTTTGAAAGAAACAATTTAGCAGCCACGACTACCGATCTCTTACTATCTTTGATTGAACTTGGCAATCTTCCTTTCCATAGACAAATGTTGTTCTTGTAATTCTTAGGCTCGGGCAACTCTAGTTTAACTCTCTTCAGCAGCTGTGAAGGTACTAATCAAATCAAAGGGAATGGTAGGATTAAGGCCGTAGACGACCTCAAAATGAGTCTTCACAATGGTACTATGAACAATTCAGTTGTATGCGAACTCTACAACCGATAGACATAAATCCCAATCTTTTAAATTCTTTCCCTCCAAAACTCAAAGTAAATTGCCTAGCGTCCTGTTCACCACTTCAAGCTGACCATCAATCTGATGGTAATTACTAAAGCTGAACATAAGTTTAGTTCCAAGTCTTCTCCAAAGTGTCTTCCAGAAATAGCTAAAGAATTTCATATCCTAATCTAAAACAATGGTTTTTGGCACTCCATGCAGTAGAACAACTTCCCACAAAAACAAATCAACAATATATAAAACATCATTAGTTTAATAGCATAAGATAAAGTGTGTCATTTTGCTAAAGCAGTCCACTACAACAAAGATTGAATCTTTTCCCCTAAATGTTTGAGGTAACCCTAGCACAAAGTCCATATTGAGATCAACCCAAGGTGAGGATAGTGTAGGTAAAAGCACATACTCTCCATGTGGTTCCCTCTTCCCCTTAGCCCTCTTGCATACTTTGCAACTATTAATTACCTCATGGACATCCTTAGCCAACCAAGCCAATAAAAATTTTCTTTCAACAGATCAACTGTTTTAGTCTCTATAAATGACCAAATAATCCACTACTATGAGCTTCCCTCACCAACAACTTGTGTATGGAACACCTTGGTATATATGGTCTTCTTTCCTTAAACATAAAGCCATCCTTGAGATAATATCCTCTAACAGCAACTCCTTCTTTGCATTGGTTAAGAATAGGACTAAAATGGGGGTCACGAGCATACTGCTTAGTGATAATGGAAAATCCCAATAATTCCATCTATAAGGCAGTCACTAAGGTTTACCAATGTAATAGGGCATCTGTGACCATGTTGGCACTAACCTTCTTATGTCAAATCACGTAAGAAAAACCTTCCAAAAATTCTAGCCATTTTGTTTACCTTTTCAAAAGTTTGTTCTGACTTTTAAGATACTTCAAGGACTCATGGTCCATATAAATTACAAATTCCTATGGTAATAAAGTGTTATCATACAATAAGAGCTCGAAAAAGAGAGTATAATTCTTTCTCATACACAAAATAGTTCAGTGCAGCACCAGTGTGCTTCTCATTATCGTAAGCAATTAGTCAACGTTCCTACATCAGGACTATACCAATACTAATGCCCGATGCATCGCATTCTAATTCAAATGGCTTGTCAAAACTTGGTAAGGATAAGACAAGGGCAATAATGAGCTTCTCCTTGCTTTCCCTGAAGCTCTACTCAACTTAGTCATCCTATCGAAATCCATCATTCTTCTTTGTCAACTCAGTTAAGGGGCCTACAATTGTACTTAAGTTTTTAATGAATCGCTTGTAGAAAAAAGTGAGGCCATGAAAACTTCGTACTTTAATGACAATCTTCAGCATCGGCCATTTTAAGACAACTTGGACCTTTTCCTCATCTGCTCAAATTCTGTCTCCAGATACTACATACCCAAGAAAGATAACTTCTCCTTTAAAAAACATATACTTCTTCAGGTTCTCATACAACTTCTTGGCTCGTAAAATGTCAAAAACAACTTGAAGATGTTGAACATGGTTGTTCAATTTAGCACTATACTAATATGTCATCAAAGTGTACAACCATACATCTTCTAATCAGAAGATGCATCACATGATTCATAAGTTGCATAAATGTGCTCGACACATTTGTAAGTTCAAATGGCATAACCAACTACTCATAGAGACAATGCCTTGTATTGAAAGCAATCTTCCATTCATCACCAAACCTCATGCAAATTTGATGGCAACCACTTTGCAAATCAATCTTCAAGAATATCTTAGCCCCATGAAGCTCATCCAACATGTCATCAAGCCTCGATATTAGGTATCTGTACTTGATTATAATATGGTTTATAGCTCGATTATTGATGCACATGCGCTACGAACCATCCTTCTTTAGGACAAGTAAAGTTGGTACAGCACAAGGACTCATGCCCTCCCTTACATAACCTTGTTCTATCAACTCATCCACTTGCCTCTTCAGCTCGACAGCCTACTCAGGATTCATTCTATAGGCAGGTCAGTTTGGTAGGGTTGTACCTAGCTATAGATTAATACAGTGTTCTATGCCTCGAAACGAAGGTAGTCCCTTAGGCAACTCTTCGAGGAACAGGTTGGAAAATTCATCAATCAATCTTTAGATCTCATTAGGGACATCTTCTAGATTTCTCATCTCTAACAATCTTCTTATCAATAAAAACATAGGCTCCATCCAATCACAATGATGGTACACAATTGTCCTTTAATGGTACACTTCGTGTGAAACAAATTTTCCCTTTAATATTCCTTAAAACTCGACAAGAAGCTCAACAGTCGTCTTAATACTAGTGTCATCACTTCTCTATGATCAGCATAGACGTAGGTCTCCTCTTCCTCCCTAGCTTCAACCCTTCCAACATTCTTCTCCTCTTTCGGCTCACTCTCGTTAGTGCTACCCACTACATCTCTTCAGAGCACCAAGGCATGATGGTTCAGACACTCGGCAACCATATGTCCAAAACCCAAGCATTTGAAGCATATCACTTCACTCATCTTCCATCTAGAAGTCTGTCTTTTCTCATATGTCTTCGAGGTTAACCTATCCTCAACTCAGCTCTTTTGGTCTGGTTGGCTATGTAGACCCCCCATTTGTACCACCCTTTATTTTAATTTTAGTCTCTTTGTACTTTTGGCTAGGCTTACAAAAAATAAAAGAAAAATTGAATTAAAAAAATGAAAATGGAAAAAACTCAAAAAATAAACAAATAATAAAAAATTGAAAAATAAAATTTAAAAGTGTCAAAAGTGTCCTAGTTAAGTCGATTAGTCCTTTAGGATCGGGTCATATTACAATAAAATATATGCTTGTGATTTAGAAAATTTAAAGTCTTTTGGGCTTTATTAGAAAAATGATATTTAAGGAAAGTCCAGTCACATTTGAACTCATGAATGTGGACCTTGGTCCAATTTTGAACATTTCAACTAAGCTAAAAAAGACTCAAGATTTATTAAATGAGATATGGGCTATGGTTAATTAAGTTGGGATGAATACGATACAAGATAAAAAGCCCAAATAAATACGGGGTTTCTAGAAACTTAATCTTGAAAATGGATTGGATTAAATTTCGAATGAATTTAAAAAATCTAAATCAAGTATTATTGCATCTTATGAATATTGGATTTGTTAAAATTGAATCTTCACAACAAAAGATCCAAAATATTCAAATTCATAATCTATAAATAGTTGACATTGGGCTGTGAAAAAACACGTGTTTCACAAATTACACTCGACCTCCTACTCATACCACTCCTCACATACAACTCCTGTACGTCCACTTCTCTACACACACAAGACCTACACGTCACTCACACACACAATCTCTTGCATACACACACATAGCTCACCATACGATCACACATCCAGTACATACACGCACACCTCACCATACATCCTATCCATGTCTTCCAATAAACTACAATCCATACACATGTACGATTCCATTCGCAGTTTCACTCAAGCGTGCAGTCCAATTGAAGATTCAAGTCATGCGCATAACTCGATTATGGTGATCCGATTCGTTTAGATAATTAGGTAAATTGTTTTAGTCATTTATTTATTTTATTTTTAATAACTTTATTTTACTCCTTTTTTTAGCATATGTTGTTTAATAATTTTAATGTGTGTTATGCACTTTAATTAGATAAATTTGCAAATTTTTAGATAAATTGTTTTTTTTTTAAATAAATTTCATGTTTTTAGTTAAATTGCATTTTTTTAGATATAGTTGTATACTTTTTCAATATTCATATCTTTGGTGAAGATATGTATCTAAATTGTATTTCACGTCTTTTACATCAAAATTGCATTTTTTAGATATAGTTGCATATCTTCTTCGAGATTCATGTCTTTGGTAAAGGCATGTATCTAAATTGCATCTTATGTCTTTTTCATAAAATTGCATTTTTTTTTTAAATATAGTTACATATCTTCTCCGAAATTTATATCTTTAGTGAAGATATATACCTAAATTACATCTTACATCTTTTTCATAAAATTGTATTTTTTTAGATATAGTTGCATATCTTTTCTGAAATTTATATCTTTAGTGAAGACGTATATCTAAATTACGTATCTAAATTGCATATCTAAATCATAGATTCACATAAATTTTGCACATATGATTTTAGAAAAGTCAATTTTTGATATGTGGTATTTTTTTTAATAAAAATCTTAATTAAAGTATTTTCAAAAGATTTAGTTAGTTAAATTTTTTTAAATTAAATTCACGAGATTAGATCTTTTTAGGTTTTTTTTTTTAAATAGTAAATTGTTAAATAATGAAAAGCTAGTTCAATTTTCAAAATAAAAAAAAATCAACCCACCAAATCTTTTCTAAAAAAAAAAAACAGAACTACATTGGTTTGATCCCGACTAGCTAGTATGTAGGCACCTTCTAGACAATTGTAAAATTTGTAAAATATATTTTTTTTTCTTTTCATTTTTAGGGAAATTTCGTAATAAAAAATAATTAAACCTTCACTTTTATGCATTTTAATATCCCTTGCATGCTTTTTCATTTTTTCTGAAAAACGATAAAAATAAAGGCCTATTAGTTATTTTTTTAATTCTTACATAGTGACTTAGTCTTACTAAGTTAGTTACCGAATTCAGATTTTTTTATTAAATTTTTTGAAAAATTATTTTTTTAGAAAATCCGTGGACTAGTGTTTAAATTAGGGTTTTTCTACTCGAAAACCCTAACTTAAATTTTTACCAGTTTAATTGGTTGGTGACTCCAATTATTTTTTTCATAATATTTTTTTTAAAGAAGAATGTTTTTCCTTGATTTTATGTCGAGTAATTTATATTAAGCAGGTTAGGCTTAATATAGATTGAATTAAGGAAAACCAAAATAAGGCTTGATTGAATTAGCAACTCCACTGAGGAAACTTAGTAGGCTAGTCATGTAGGAATTTTAGAAAATTAATTAATAGGCCCTCAGTTTTATTTTTTTACTCTTATGGTATATTACTGTCAATAGTTGTACTAACCGGTTTTTAGTGATGTAGGCCTATTAAAAAAACGTCGGTCCAATGGGCCCTATTTTGGGGGAGGGGGGTAGGTTGGTGTCGAGCCTGATTTTCGGTTTTCTAATTACTTAAAGTTAATTTCTCATTTATCGATTAATACTAAACCCTAACCCATTTAATATTAATCCTCGACTAAAGAAATTGAGAAATTTCAATTTTTCTATTAAAAATAATTTTTTGGAGTTGCCACCCGATCGAAGTCAGGAAAAGAAAAAGAAACCGTAATCAATTGGGTGGATTGATTACGATTTAGCTACCGGTCTTTGATTTCAATTTTAACAAAGAACCAGAGGGTTCCGAATTCGGGGGCTAACCTATTAAACCCTAACGGGTACCACTATTTATTTGTCGAAATTAGGATTATTTTTCTAATTATAATATTTTAAAAAAATAAATGAAAATCAAAAGAAAAAAGAACCTAAGTTTCTACATATTTTATCGTCACCCGAAAGTGTCTATGTACCCGCTAGCCGAGATCAGACGATCGTAGTTCTTTCAAAAAAATCTTTAATGTGTTACTTGATTTTAATTTTGAAAACCGTCTAAGTTTACGTTATTATCAATTCAGTTTTTCAAAACTCAAAAAGAGTCCGAATTCACTAAGTCCTTTTATTTTATTTTATAAAAATTCTCTAAAAGTCCTAAAATTTAAAAATTTTCACTGTTAACTTTCATTAAAAATGAAGTTTTTCCTACGTAAAGAATTTTAAAACAATATAAAAAAAAACTCTCTTAAGCTAATATATATATATAAATATATTTTTACAACTATATTTCATTGTCAACAACTACTTATTTAAATAAATTATGTAACATACTCAATCATATATAAACTAGTATTAAAAGTTTCCTAACTATATATATACATATATACTATTAAATAACTAAGTAACTAAAACATAATAACAACTAATCAACAACAATAATAATAAAAACTAGTATTCGAACCTGATTTGGGCAGTTCAATAAAGGATCCGAGGATGCAATTTGGGGCTGTTCGTCAATGAAGAGGCTGTGGCGTGTGACGGAACTGCTGTTGGCGTGATCTACAGTGACCTTGTGCTACTGTGGACGTATATCGACTATCGCGGCATGAGTAAGTGTCCTTGGAGTAGATGGTACAGCGATGGACAACGTGTACCTCTACGTGTTGTAATGCCCGTATGGATGTTGTGTTTCGGTTGAGTGTTTGGGGATGTTGGCTACTGCTATTGTCGCAATTTGTATTCTGCTTTTTCCTACTGGATGATCTCCGCTACTCATGTAGTGTCGTGAGAGAAAACGCAGTGTTTACTTGTGATCGTGCGAGTCAATTAGGGTTGTATCCGTAGCGTCCAAATTGCACGGTACCCACCGGGTTGTGTGGCGTCTAGATTGCGCCGCTTAGATTTTGGATGAGAAGACGTTCACTGCTGCTGCTGCGTGGAGCGATCGGCGTGGATGGAAACTACTCAGGCTTACTATTGAAGAAGCTGCTATATTCGTGTGCTATGGACGTGAAGGGCTACTGTCGGCTGGCTGCGTGGATCTGCTGCTGTTCGTTGGGTTGCGGCTGCTGTATGGATTGCGGATGTGCTGTTCGTTAGATGAAGCAGATTTTTGAATTTTTTGATGAAGCTGAATCATCCCCTTCCCGTTGTGGTTTTTTCTTTTTATAAAGTCCAAATCAAATCCTAATATATCCGATTAAACTAGATTCAAATCTTATTTAGCTAAACCCATATGATTTAATTAGATATGAATCTTTTGCAAAGATAGAAAAATAAAGACACAAGTGCCTGCTAAGACTTGAACCCATGACCTCCAACTAAATCCACCCAAGTGCTCCGCTACTTATCCGTTAGGCTTTTAGTCTGTGTCTTGACATTCATTACAATTAAATTGTATTTAAACTATCTGAATCCCTAAACTAAAATTTTTTAACTAAACTAAAATTAAAACTAACACTAAAACTAATTACTTCCTAAAAATCTACAAAATCTTTATAATTTTTCCTTTTCTTATTTTTTTGGTATTTTCATTATTTGTCAATTTTTGTTATTATTATTTTTATTAATTTTTGTTTATTATTTTTGAATTAGGACCCTTTTTGTAAAAATAAAAATTAAGACTATGGAAGAGCAAAAACTAGGTGTCTATAGCTGCCCCTCTTTGTGGTGAAGTTTGAGCAAAACTTTGCTACAAAGATAAAAGAGACACCGTTTTTGCCTCAGGATGACTCTATCTTAAGGAACATTAAGTCACTTGACGAGGCTTAGAATGATAATGGAAAATGCCTTTGTGAATTGGAAAAAATCTCTAAAAAAGAATGACGAGAATCTTGGTCGTGCCCTTGATGAGCTGACTAACCAAGGCGGTCAAAACGCCCCATAAGTTGGCTAAGACCCAAAAATATGAAGAAAACTTAGATCGTGCCCTTAATGAGCCGACTCACCAAGGCGGTCAAAGCGCCCCTTGAGCTGGCTAAGACCTAAAAATATGAAGAAGACTTGGATCGTGCCCTTAATGAGCTGACTCTCCAAGGCGGTCAAAGCGCCCCTTGAGCTAGTTAAGACCTAAAAAATCTGAAGAAAACTTGGATCGTGCCCTTAATGAGCTAACTCAGCAAGGCAGTCAAAGCGCCCCTTGAGCTAGCTAAGACCTAAAAATATGAAGAAGACTTGGATCGTGCCCTTAATGAGCTAACTCTCCAAGGCGGTCAAAGCGCCCCTTGAGCTGGCTAAGACCTAAAAAATCTGAAGAAAACTTGGATCATGCCCTTAATGAGCTGACTCACCAAGGCAGTCAAGATGCCCCTTGAGCTGGCTAAGACCTAAAAATTTGAAGAAAACTTGGATCGTACCCTTAATGAGCTAACTCTCCAAGGCGGTCAAAGCGCCCCTTAAGCTGACTAAGACCTAAAGATAATGAAGAAAACTTAGTTCGTGCCCTTAATGAGCTGACTCACCAAAGCGGTCAAAGTGCCCCTTGAGCTGGCTAAGACCTAAAATCTAAAGAAAACTTGGATCGTGCCCTTAATGAGCTGACTCACCAAGGCGGTCAAAGAGCCCCTTGAGAAAAATTTGAAGAAGACTTGGATCGTGCCCTTAATGAGCTAACTCTCCAAGGCGGTCAAAGCGCCCCTTGAACTGGCTAAGACCTAAAAATTTGAAGAAGACTTGGATCGTGCCCTTAATGAGCTGACTCACCAAGGCGGTCAAAACGCCCCTTGAGCTAGCTAAGACCTAAAAATTTGAAGAAGACTTGGATCGTGCCCTTAATGAGCTAACTCTCCAAGGTGGTCAAAGCGCCCCTTGAGCTGGCTAAGACCTAAAAATATGAAGAAGACTTGGATCGTGCCCTTAATGAGCTGACTCTCCAAGGCGGTTAAAACGCCCCTTGAGCTAGCTAAGACCTAAAAATTTGAAGAAGACTTGGATCATGCCCTTAATGAGCTAACTCTCCAAGGCAGTTAAAGCGCCCCTTGAGCTGGCTAAGACCTAAAGATAATGAAGAAAAACTTGGATTGAGATAGCGCTCCATAAGCTTGCTAAATCCCTAAAAGATTATAAGTTGAGCAATATTTTGTGAGTTGGATGACTGGGATCCTGTGAAACTCCGAATTGGGACTGTTTTAGGAGTTAGCCAGATACTTAAGAAACTTTAGATTGGGACTACGCTCTATGAACTGGCTAAATCCCTAAATGAGAATATGAGTCGAAATAATGCTCCATAAGCTTATCGAAGCGCTAAATCCCTTGAAGAAATTTTAAGTTGAATAACGTTGTGTAAGTTCGATGATCGAAAGCTGAAGACCCACTGGGACCATGGTTTATGAGCTAACTATCTTGCTAATAAATTGTTTTCTTTTTTTTTTTTTTGAAAATAAGCTATTATCCTTAGGGGGAAACCAATTGTCAATGTAATGTTTTATCAAGTTTAGAACCACTTACCTAGTTTCGATGATAGCTCCCAAATCGTCTCTCGTCTTATTAAGCAGTCCGATTAGAACCAACAATTCTAACCCTTACTATTGCTTTTCTTGTTCTGGTTCTTCTTCTTCTTCCTTCTGCCGTCTCTTTCCAAAACCCCTATTTTCTTTTTCTTTTTCTTCTTCTTCTTCTTCTCCTTCTTTTTTTTTTTTTTTTTTTGAAAACAACTCAAGCTTGAATTGAATGTAAAACATATTCTTCTTGAACAAGGATGTCCTGTATTGAACTTGGATGTCCTGTATTGAACTTCCGGTCTAAACATTGGCTTTCCGAGCAAGCATTTGTTCTCAAGCGAATTTCTACTTACATGCCACACGTTACCCTTTTTGAACATGGCCCTGTCCTGAAAAATAGGAAACAGATCTCCTCTTCTTTGGGAATTAACCATAATAAAGTATTAAAAGAATTTTTATCAATAGTCATCACTTCAAATTAAATGATTATTTTTCCTTGTGGTTCTTTGTGTGTAAGGTTTGTTTGGGTAAATAATAGAGCGAGGAGTGGGATCTTTTAGTGGGATGAGAAAAAGAAAGGCTAAGGATATTATCAAATGCCAACGACTACTAAGAATACCAACTTTGCATGTAAAAAATGAAAACGAGACCATAGTAATAGTAAGAGTATTTGCAAAAATTTCATTAATTGTTCAAGGACAGTACATCTTTAATGCATCAGCGTTTACTGGGTCCTTCAAATCTGGACCATCCATTTGAGACAAAATAACAACTCCCCCAGGCAATACTTTCTTCACAATATAAGGCCCTTTATAGTTTGGGGAAAACTTCCCTCTTGAATCAGTTGCGTTAGGTAACACCTTCCTCAACACCATATCACCTTGCTCAAAACTCCAGGGTTGTACTTTTTTGTTGAAAGCTCTAGCCATTCATTGCTGATAGCAAATGTTGTGGCATAAAGCTATCAGCCTCTTTTCATCAATTAGGTTCAACTGCTCAACACGCTTCTTTACCCAATCAACCTTATCTAACTAAGTCTCTGACAATATTCTGAGAGACGAGATCTCAACCTCCACAAGCAGTACAGCCTCCATTCCGTATACCAACGAGTAGGGGGTTGCCCCTGTTGATGTTGTGATAGAAGTTTGATAAGCCATGAGTGCAAATTGTAACATCTCATGCCAATCTCGATATGTAATGGCCATCTTCTCAATAATTCTTT
Source organism: Lumnitzera littorea (assembly GCA_024138015.1). Taxonomy (NCBI): domain Eukaryota; kingdom Viridiplantae; phylum Streptophyta; class Magnoliopsida; order Myrtales; family Combretaceae; genus Lumnitzera; species Lumnitzera littorea. The sequence goes on along the minus strand of JAMXBB010000004.1, from coordinate 96,394,367 downwards.
TGATATTCTTATTGGCTGCTTCCACGGCTCCATTCATCTAGGGCCGATAAGGAGTAGAATTTCTATCAATGATCCTGAAGTGTCGGCATAACTTAGACATCAATTTATTATTCAGATTCGTACCGTTGTCAGTAATAATTGTTTCTAAAGTACCATACCGAGCCAGTATGTCCCTCCTGATGAACTTGACCACTACTCCTTTCGTCATACTAAAGTAGGATGAGGCTTCAACCCACTTAGTGAAATAATCAATAGCTACCAATATAAATCGGTGCCCGTTAGATGCTTTTGGAGTGATTGGGCCAATGATATCTATTCCCCACATCGAAAAAGGCCATGGTGCTGATAGTGTATGCAACTCTTGAGGTGGAGCATTTATCTTATTTGCATAGATTTGGCACAAATGGCAGTGTCTAACATGTGCGATACGATTCGCTTCTATAGTCTACTAGAATATCCCATCCTCATGATTTTCTTGGCAAGCATGTAACCATTCATATGAGGGCCACATACTCCCTCGTACACCTCTTTCATTAGCCTCTCTGCCTCTTTCACGTCTACACAACGTAAAAGCGTATCGTCAAACGATCGTCGGTACAACGTAGAATCACTCATCAAGTACTGAGCCGCCATTCTTCTAATCAATTTTTTATCCTTCCTTTCTTCACCTTCGGGGTACGTATCATGTTGTAAAAATATTTTGATATCATGATACCAAGGCTTTTCGTCACATAAACTTTCCATTGCCAAACAAAAAGCAAGCTTTTCTTCAATTTCAATTTTAAGTGGCTAAATCTCCACTCCTTTCGATATTTGAATCATTGATGCCAAAGTAGCAAGAGCATCGGCAAATTGGTTTTGAACCCTTGGTACATACACAAAGGTAATCTTTTTAAACTTGGTTATCAACTCGGCCAAGTGTTGGCGATAAGGCACTAATTTGGGGTCCTTCGTCTTATATTCATCCCGAGCTTGACCTATAATCAACGAAGAATCTCCATACACCTGCAATTCCCGTATCTCCTTAAACAATGCGATTTTGAGCCCCAAAATACACGCCTTGTATTCTGCAATGTTATTGGTACATGGGAAAACCAACCTCACAGCCATTGGAAATTGTGTACCACCAGGCGATACTAGAATTGCCCCTATTCCACATCCAGACACATTAGATGCTCCATCAAAGAACATTTTCCACCTTGAAGATTTTTCGACTATTTCACCATCAGAATCATTTCCCGCTACTAGGATGTTTTCATCGGGAAACTCAACTCGTGTTCCTTGAAGGGTATCCTCAGAAGGATTCTCCGCTAATTGATTCGCCAAAGCTTGCCCTTTGACTGAACTTTGGCTCACATGCTTAATGTCAAATTCTGTCAGCAACATCTGCCATTTTGAAACTCTACCAATGAGAGCCAGTTTTTGAGCTAAGTATTTCAAAGGATTGTGTTGTGTTATCAACTCGATCTGATAATACAATGTATATTGTCTGAGCCGATGCATAACCCAGACCAATGGACAACAAGTTCTTTCAACTTCTGAGTATTTTTGCTCCCCTTCTGTGAACTTCTTGCTTAGATAGTAAACAACTCGCTCTTTCCCTTCTTCATCCTTCTGGCCAAGCACGGATCCCATTGATTCTGTCATTATGGTCAGGTACAAAAACAATGGTCTTCCAGGTTTAAGAGCTATCAACATTGGAGGTTTCATGAGATATTCTTTGATTTTCGTGAAAGCCTCTTCGCATTCCTCATTCCAACTGATCTTTACGTTCTTTTTTAACAGCTTAAAAAGAGGGTGACATTTGTCTGTTAACTGTGCTATGAATGAGGCAATGTAATTTAAACGCCCCAACAAACCTTATACTTCCTTAAGCGTTTGTGGAGGAGGCATGTCAATTATAACTTTGGCCTTATCAAGATCGACTTCAATACCTCTTTGGCTAACTATGAACCCCAACAATTTTCCTAACATCACACCAAAGGTACACTTCTTCGGATTCAATTTCAAGCGGTACTTTCTTAGCCTATCAAACAATTTTTTCAGGTTTTCTAGGTGATCCTCCTCCTCTTTGGACTTCGTAATCATATCATCAACATACACTTCTATTTCTTTATACATCATGTCATGAAAGATTACAACCATGGCCCTCTGATATGTTGCACCTGCATTCTTCAGCCCAAACAGCATCACCTTATAGCAAAATGTTCCCCAAGTCGTAATAAAAGTCATTTTCGTCTTATCCTCTTCGAACATCCGAATCTGATTATATCCCGAAAAACCATCCATGAAAGAGAATAGATGATTTCCATAAGTGTTATCCACTAAAACGTTAATGTGAGGCAATGGAAAATTATCCTTAGGCGTTGCCTGGTTGAGATCTCGAAAGTCTACACACATTCTAACTTTCCCATTCTTCTTCATTACTGAAACAATATTAGCTACCCATTCCAGGTAATCCGACACTTCGATGAATCCAACCTCCAGTAGTTTCTTCACTTCTTCTTTAATTTTCAGCAAGACGTCAGGTCGAAATCTCCTCAATTTTTGCTTTTTTAGTTTGACGTCCTCCTGTGTGGGTAAACGGTGGACTACAATCGACGGGTCCAACCCAAGCATATCTTCATACGACCAAGCAAACACGTCTTGATAATCAGCTAACAATGTAATCATTTCTGTTTTTTGTTTCTCTTTTAAATTCACCCCAATTTTTAAATTCCTAGGATTTTCTTCGTTCCCCACATTAATTGTCTCAATCGGTTCATCAATAGTGATCCTATCCAGTTTATGTTTTTGTCATTCCTCTTGTATATTACTGTGGTCATCGACATCGCTCCCAACGACTAACCCAGTAGAGCCAAAAATAATATCAATATTCTCATTTTCTACTTGCGCGAGGTATTCCTGGTTTTCGCTTGTTTCATTGAATCTAAATGAGAATGTATGAAAAAAAAAATGCATGTAAACAAAAGAGAACTAAAGAGCATCATGGGAAAGAAACGAACTAAGATTTTATTGAATAAATGGAGGTATGGTCTCAAATGAGATAAAGGCCTAACTAATGAAAGGTTCAATGATACATTTAAAACAATGACTATTGAAAATAAAAATTCAAAAAAAATACTAATTACGGGTCACCCCTTTACCCTAAGGAAGACTTGTTGCAATTCGCCGGGATGGCGAACCAGTTGTTCAAATGATGCTGGAACTTGGGTGGTGAGTGTGTTGATCCTTCTTTGTCAGATTCTCGGGCTTGAGTCTCTTCCCATATAAACGTCTCAGCTAGTGGTGGAAAGGTCATAGAGGCATGGTATAATCTGCTACCTTTCTTGCCCCTTGCTTGCTTCTCATGGAATTCTTCCGCCGGGGTAGGATTGTAAACAAGGCCATAGGTACCAATCTGGCCTTCCTTGAATCCCTTCCTTCTAACACCCCCTCTGTCGAGACTAGTAATCATGTTCACTTCTTCAAACATTTGTAAAGCCAGCTCCTCTTTTCCCTCACTTCCTATCTAGGGTATAGCCGTCTCCTTATAGATTTCGTAATCTTGATCTCCCAGAATTGTAATCACCCAGCCATTGGAGATAAACTTCAATTTTTTATGCAGGCTCGAAGGTATGGCCCCTGCTGCATGAATCCAAGGTCTTCCTAACAATAGATTGAAAGATCTTGGAATTTCCATGACTTGGAATCGAATAGTGAAGTGCTGAGGGCCAATACTCACGGATAAATCAATCTCCCCTATGATTTCTCTTCTAGAACCATCAAAGGCCCTGACTGTTGTAGAAGAAGGCTTAATTGCGGATGTGTCAATGCCCAGCAAATCCAAAGTGGCGAGTGGGCAGACGTTCAGCGATGATCCGTTGTCAATGAGCACCCTGGTAACAATTATGTCATTACTCCTTACCATGATAAAGAGTGGCTTCGTATGTTTATTCCCTTCCTCGCCCAATTCTTCAGCCGAAAATGAAATTTGATCTATTGCGAGGATCGAATTAGTAACCAGTCCCATCTTCTCAGTTGGAATCTCCCGAGGGACCTTCACCTCATTTAAAGTGTGGAACAAAGCCTCCCTATGTGGTTTAGATGCAATTAACAGACCCATCAGTGATATTTGTGCAAGAGTCTTACTGAGTTAATCCATGATTTTATACTCACTTAACTTGAGCATTTTGGTAAAAGCCGATAGTCCCTCAATGCGTTCAGCCGCCGTCCTATCATTTGATTCTCCCGACATGACTTTCCTCCCCTGCTCCTCTCTTGGATGATAAATATTCCCTGATCGGGTAATGCCTCCTATCAAAGCACCGAGTTTGTCCTGATTTACCAAGTGATAGTTAAATGGAGCAGCCTTGTAACTTTCTGGTGGCAACGGTACGTGAAATGTGTACCTCTTCACTTCTGGAGCCCGGTTGCCAGTATAGAACTCAAAAACCTTAGGCTTCTTATCTAAATCGATGACATTAACAGCAACATCATCAAAAATCATACCAATCATAGGCCCATGGTTGGGTAAGGGGTTGTTGTTAACATTAGGAACCGAGGCTTCCATAAAATCCAACTGCACCATCCCTTCATCTATCAAGTCCTAAATCTTATTCCTTAATCTCCAGCATGCATCAGTCGAATGCCCTACTTATCCACAGTGATATTCGCACTTTACTGTAGAGTCAAAGAATCTCGGTCGATATCGATTGCTAGGAAGTTCGTACCGTATCAAATTATCCCTTTACAACTTCTCAAAGACTTGACTCAAAGGAACCGGTATCTTGGTAAATTGCTTATAAGTCCTATTAAACTGATCTCTGTACTGTTGCTGAGTGGGAGGTGCATTCGCCCTAAAAGCGACTTGAGTATTTGGTTTGGCATTTGAATTTACCATACCAACCGTGGATTCTTTGGGCTTGTCGACAGCTGGTCTAGGACCAGATGATGACGCAGGTGGTCTTCTATTTGCTAAGTCCTACAGTTTGCCAGAAGAGACAACACTTTCAATCCTGCACCCGACCGCTACTACCTCAGCAAAACTAGATGAGGCCTGCCCGATGAGATGGGAGAAATAGGGCCTCTCTAAGGTGTTAATGAAAGCCGATGTGAGCTCTTTCTCAATCATTGGAGTAGAGATTCTTGCAGCTAAGGACCTCCGTCTTTGAGTGTATTCTTTGAACGATTCATTATTCTTCTTCCATAGGGCAACCAAGTCCATCATAGTCGGGGCCACTTCTACATTGAATTTATATTGTTCATAAAATGCTCAAGCAAGTTTCTCCCATGTATTTATCTGATTCAAATCAAGTTGGGCATACCAAGTCAGGGCTAGTTCGGTCAGGCTATCTTGAAATGTCTATACCATGAGTGGGTCGTACTGAACGTATTTTCCCATCTTCCTGACATACAACCTGGTGTGAAGCTTGGGGCAACCCGTCCCGTTATACTTTTCGAATTCCGGCACCTTAAACTTCTCAGGGTATGATCCCATGTCATACGTGGAAAATTCTGTGATCCCCGCCTGTTCAAATCCATCACACCCTACAAATGCCTTCATCTTCTCAGTGATCTGTTGTGTCAATTTCTTTTCCAGTTCCTTCAAGCTGTCCGTACTTGGCCCATGGTCGACAGGTCTCGGGGCCGCATACATGTCAGGTTCGAAAGTCAGGTTGTCTTTTGGGTAAACTCCTTCTGATTCGAATGGGTCTTTTTGATATTTGTGTTCTGCTTCAGGAGCTTGTGTATTCTTCCCATAACGGGTTTTGGAACCTTCTTCATTGGCCGGTGCTGTAGCTTGTAGCAAAGAAATGCTATCTGCTAGGAAGCTCATCTGTTCTACCATCTTTTCCATAGCCCTTTCTATGAAATGAAACCTCATCTCGGAGGGATCATTGATCTCAGGGTCTCCATCATTTCCTTGAGTGGTGGCCATCCTGGTCTGAGAACGAGTTCTAATCGGACTTCTCTGAAAGACTTAACGTTTGGGAGCTATCTTGAAATTTTACCTGATTTGGATTAAACAACTCAACAAAGAGTTAGTACATATTATATTTCCCTAAAAAGAGGTGGTTAATCGTTCAAACATAAAATGCATGTCACACGAGTGCAATGAAAAAATCAAGAATTGGGGGAACCTTTGATGTGGCAAAACCTAACTAACTTTTATTAATTTTTGCAATTGTGAAGCTTTACACCTCTTATTTTGTTCATAAAAATGAATTCTAATAAAAAAAAAAACTAAAATCTAATATTTAATCTCCTAATGACTAGTAAGCTTATCCTGTGTCCTCCTCTTCTTTTGGATCATGGGAACTTGCTCTTCTTTACCCTTAGTCCTCTTCAGTTGTGCTTCCAATGCCTTTATCTTCTGATGGTACTCCTCACAACGGCTTTCCAACTCCTGCTCTCTTTTACTCGTCCTCTCTGGTTCAGCTTGAACTTCCCTCTTCTCTTCGTTGTCTTCCATATCTTTCAACCCTTTTAGCTGGTGATAAAGAAATCCTTTGGTTGTCTGACTCCTGGCTGTTATCCCTCTAGTGGTAGGGGTAGTCTTTCTCGTGCACCAAAGAGCTCGGATGCTTTGAAGCATGGTTATTTTATCAACCATTATCATACCAAGGTTAAGGAAATCCAGCAAGGCAGCTTCTAATGATGGTCTAGGCATCCTGTCCTCAATGAGTCCATTGGCTGGAACGTATGCGGTGCAAAGGTTGAAGCCGATCAGAGGAACTGCTTTGAAGTCTCTACATCTTCTTATCATTTCCTTGCTTGCAAACCACCTGGGTGTCAATAACAATTCTTCCGCTTTCATACTCTAAAAGTATTGGACCCAGTAGCGGCTAGCTATATTTTCTGGCAACTCGATTCTTTCTCCAAAAGATTTGATGAGATCATATCGTTGAGTAAACTCGGCCCGATTAAAATCAAGCTGGTAACTTCTCATGTGGCTAACGAACCAAACCACCAGTAGGACCATGTTAGTTTTCAAATCTCCTCGTTTCTTTTTCTTGAGATGGTTTAGTGACCGGATCTGCTCGGCCAGAAGGGTCGGGATATATGATTTCCCTTCAAGGAATTGGGCTACGAGCTCTACAATTCTGAAATGGACTCGACGTCTTTCATCAGGGAACAGGATGGTATTAAAGACTACCAGTATAAAAGCGTTGACCCGGTACTGGTGCCACACTTCTAAATTTGCATAAAAAACCTCGCGTTTTTCTCTATGCTTCAATTCAGTAGAAAACCAGTCCATGACATCCTCTAATCGAATGGTCTTTCCTTGATTTAGAACCCGGTTTATTTCGATTTTTCTGATTCCCAGCAACTTACTGAAGATCTTTGGTGCTACAGCTTCCAAGTCTGGGACATAAATATCATCCGTGATTGCAGGAGCCCATAACAATTGGGAGTATTCTTCTACAGTTGGGCTTAGCTGATGTAGGCACATATAGAAACTAATGGATTCGGGCTCCCAAAGGTGGACTAAAGCCCGGACTAGAGTGATGTTCACAGGGATCTTCTGTAGAGAGAGGATGGGCCCAATCTTATTCTTAATAAATTCATGTTTATCTGGGCTGAAAAGTCGAAACCATGCCTGAAGCAGCTTCTGTGGCCAATGTGGTAGGTAGACATGAATGTCTTCAAAAGGCCCTTGCCTTGGCCCAGCCATGACTAATTAAAATTACAATTACAATGTATTCTAAACTTTACATAAAAATATTACAAATTATTTACAAGGGAATATTACAATTAAAATCAACTTCACAACTGCTTTTATCAATGTAGGTTTGCCATATCATAGGTTCTTGTGATTTTTGAAAAAGTTTTCATGTAACGTAAAGGGTGGGCTCTAAAGGTTCTCAAGTTCTGCAACCACTACGTTTTTCAAAGCAACAATTCTGTGGTCGCATTTGAACTTGAGTGGGGTAACCCGATCGACCCTGGAAGGTGGTTACCCCACAACATCCGAAGCTTACACAATGGCCTCCCTCCTAAGGTCCTAAGATGGCCTGGTTCTGACCGTGTCTAACATGCATTTATGATACAGAAAATAAAATAAAATAAATAAAAGTAAAAAAAAAACCCCAAAATTCCCCCTTAACTAAACTGCCACAACAAAAAAAATGTTAGTAAAAAAAACAAATAAATAAAATAAACAAATACATCAAATAACATACCTAAGTTCCTTTTTTATTATTTTTATTATTTCATCTTTTTATTTTTTGTTTGAAAAATAATCCTATTTTCGGCAACTTCTAGTGGCTAGCCCTCTAGCGCATCCCCAGTGGAGTTACCAAACTATCGAGCCTGATTTTCGGTTTTCTAATTATTTAAAGTTAATTTCTCATGTCTTGATTAATACTAAACCCTAACCCATTTAATATTAATCATCGACTAAAGAAATTGAGAAATTTCGATTTTTTTATTAAAAATAATTTTTTGGAGTCGCCACCCGACCGAAGTCGGGAAAAGAAAAAGAAACCGTAATCAATTGGATGGATTGATTACGATTTAGCTACCGATCTTTGATTTCAATTTTAACAAAGAACCAAAGGGTTCCGAATTCAGGGGCTAACCTATTAAACCTTAATGGGTACCACTATTTATTTGGCGAAATTAGGATTATTTTTCTAATTATAATATTTAAAAAAAATGAAAATCAAAAGAAAAGAGAACCTAAGTTTCTACATATTTTATCGTCGCCCCGAAAGTGCCTACGTACCCGCTAGCCGGGATCAGACGATCGTAGTTTTTTCAAAAAAAATCTTTAGTATGTTACTTGATTTTAATTTTGAAAACCGTCTAAGTTTACGTTATTATCAATTCAGTTTTTCAAAACTCAAAAAAGATCCTAATTCACTAAGTCCTTTTATTTTATTTTATAAAAATTCTCTAAAAGTCCTAAAATTTAAAAATTTTCACTGTTAACTTTCATTAAAAAGGAAGTTTTTCCTACGTGAAGAATTTTAAAACAATATAAAAAAAAACTCTCTTAAGCTAATATATATATATAAATATATTTTTACAACTATATTTCATTGTCAACAACTACTTATTTAAATAAATTATGTAACATACTCAATCATATATAAACTAGTATTAAAAGTTTCCTAACTATATATATACATATATACTATTAAATAACTAAGTAACTAAAACATAATAACAACTAATCAACAACAATAATAATAAAAACTAGTATTCGAACCTGATTTGGGCAGTTCAATAAAGGATCCGAGGATGCAATTTGGGGCTGTTCGTCAATGAAGAGGCTGTGGCGTGTGACGGAACTGCTGTTGGCGTGATCTACAGTGACCTTGTGCTACTGTGGACGTATATCGACTATCGCGGCATGAGTAAGTGTCCTTGGAGTAGATGGTACAGCGATGGACAACGTGTACCTCTACGTGTTGTAATGCCCGTATGGATGTTGTGTTTCGGTTGAGTGTTTGGGGATGTTGGCTACTGCTATTGTCGCAATTTGTATTCTGCTTTTTCCTACTGGATGATCTCCGCTACTCATGTAGTGTCGTGAGAGAAAACGCAGTGTTTACTTGTGATCGTGCGAGTCAATTAGGGTTGTATCCGTAGCGTCCAAATTGCACGGTACCCACCGGGTTGTGTGGCGTCTAGATTGCGCCGCTTAGATTTTGGATGAGAAGACGTTCACTGCTGCTGCTGCGTGGAGCGATCGGCGTGGATGGAAACTACTCAGGCTTACTATTGAAGAAGCTGCTATATTCGTGTGCTATGGACGTGAAGGGCTACTGTCGGCTGGCTGCGTGGATCTGCTGCTGTTCGTTGGGTTGCGGCTGCTGTATGGATTGCGGATGTGCTGTTCGTTAGATGAAGCAGATTTTTGAATTTTTTGATGAAGCTGAATCATCCCCTTCCCGTTGTGGTTTTTTCTTTTTATAAAGTCCAAATCAAATCCTAATATATCCGATTAAACTAGATTCAAATCTTATTCAAATCTGATTTAGCTAAACCCAGACATAGGTGCCTGCTGAGACTCGAACCCATGACCTCCAACTAAATCCACCCAAGTGCTCCGCTACTTATCCATTAAGCCTTTAGTCTGTGTCTTGACATTCATTACAATTAAATTATATTTAAACTATCTGAATCCCTAAACCAAAATTTTTTAACTAAACTAAAATTAAAACTAACACTAAAACTAATTACTTCCTAAAAATCTACGAAATCTTTATAATTTTTCCTTTTCTTATTTTTTTTATATTTTCATTATTTTTCAATTTTTGTTATTATTATTTTTATTAATTTTTGTTTATTATTTTTGAATTAGGACCCTTTTTGTAAAAATAAAAATTAAGACTATGGAAGGGCAAAAACTAGGTATCTATAGTTGCTATGCTTAAATATGGTTGGACCTAGGCCACCTTAAAAACCTAGGACAGCCACCATTGTGTAACTCTGAGGGTGCTAGGGTCTATACTCCTGCCTAGCAATGATAGGCAAGCTCACTCATATTTCGATGTAACCAATTAGATATTTTTCCAAAAATGTCTGAGACTACAAAGCTTGAGACCCCGTAGATCCTTCCATTTTGTATCATTTAAAAAAAAATACGAAAGGGGTTAGTAATTTTTAAATTATAGGAGCCAAAAAAAGAATTGTTACAACATGCGGCGAATTGTTGTAACCTATAGCAAATTAAGCCTTATTTTCAAAACTTAATGTACTTATATATATAAGTGTACACGAGCTTTATTTTGAAAAAAAAAATAGAAATTCACACTTTTATATATGTAAGTTTACATGAATATTAATAACAGGTTTATGATAATTCTATTCCGATAGTTTATTAATTATCAACCCATTGCATTACATGCATATGTAGTATATTACAACACATTTATTTTTATATTTTTAATTTGCATATTTGTCTGTATATACCATCTTGTGTAATATATTTAAGTCTTGTAAATTTTGTTTAACATTTAACATTGAAGGCACAAAATCATTAATAGTTCTCTTGTACCATGATATACCAATGTTTAAAAAAAAAAAAAAAACTTCAATATTGACTTGTAAAATTTTTTTTAAGGCATGTAATTATGAAAATAAATTGTGGTAAAGATTATTATGGAACTGTCAATTTTTTAAGGCTTTCCAACAATTTAAAAAAAAAATAGTTTCATGATAATTTTTTACTTAGTTGATTTCTATTACAATGCCCTACATGTATAATACTGTTAGAAACTAACAAAATACAAAAAATTAAAAATTAAAAATAAATAAATAAAAGATTTAACTGTCAAATTTCATTGTAAATTATTTTCCATCTTATGGTTATCAATCTTGTAAATGTCTAAGTTCTCGTTTTTCATGTTTATCCATTAAATTATTATGGTCTTAATGAAGCTTTCCCCATGAGTTATCACTCTTGTGTCATCTATTTAATAAGTTTCTTATTGTAAGATAATTACCGCTCCTCTATATCATCCTTGTAATATAATCGTCATCCTGTGTCCTCAGTTATCAGTCCTAATGTTTTTTTTTTTTTTTTACTTTAACCTTTTGTTTGTATAATAAGTTTAGATTTGTCAATGCCAATGTTAGGCAGTCTGTAACATAAAATGAACATTGATTTTTCAATAAAAGTTTTCAAAAAAGAAAGGTTTTCAAAATTAAAAACTTGATTTTTTTTTTAAAAAAAAAAGAGAGAGAGGGGATGCAATGTTACTAACAAAAAGGGATTTTTGCAGGATTTGAAAAATTGCCTTTTAAAGTGGTTTGGCCTAACCTAAAGCTCATAATCACTCGTTTTAAAAAACAAAATGTTTGAAGCTCTTGATTAGAGAAAAGCTACAGCAAAAAAAGTTCTGAGCAAGCACGTAAAGTAAGTCAAAACCATGGTCCATACCTAAACCTAAGGGCTTATTGATATACCATCTAAGGTAGACAAGTCTAAAGAATTGCCAGTTCATGAGCCTAACAATAGCATCAAAGGCCTGAGGAAGGAATTAGAATAGGAATTGTTGAAGATGGAAGAAGAAATCTTTCAAAAAATTGAAGAGAAAATGACCACTCTAAAGGATCACAATGTATAGAGTGATTTAGGCTTGAGCCATGTTTACGTTAAGACAACAAGTTACCCAAGAAGTTTAAGGTACCAAATTTTGAAAAGTATAATGGAACAAGATGCCCCAAGCTTTACCTTAAGCTTTATGTTTGTAAGATGGCCCAATTCTCCAAACATGAGAAGTTAATGATTTAAACTTTTTAGGATAGCCTAACTAGGCTATCGTTGATTTGGTATGCCTAACAAGATTGGTGGAGCTTGATACTTAGGATAAGCTAGCTCAAGCCTTTTATCAGCAGTACAAGTTCAATGAAGAAGTGACTCCTTCCTTGATTGATCCTCTCTAGGTCAGGTGTCTTGACAGCCCAGCTCAAACATAAGTCTGATGCTAATTGGCTTAGAAGATGCCTATATCATAGTATGAGCTTCGCAATAGGTATGGCTACTCGGCTAGTCGGCATACATGCTTAGTGGGTTAACATGATTGCTTGGCAGCTTAGAAACTATGTTGGTACTTATGAGAGCTCGACACTCGAGTCAGCAATAATGTAAAAGATGAAGATTTGTATAGGAATCCTCATCCAGAATGGGGTTTTGAGCTAGTATTCTTTGTATAAGTCCTTGCAATCCTATAGCTCGGCTGTATATGAGTGGTCCGCGAAGTTGATTCCTATCACTTAAGGTGCAACTTATAACAAGCCTTTCCTAATAGTCCCTATAATATAGAGGTCATTTTAGTCTCCATATAACTACTTTATATAGACTTTATTTTGTAACTCTTATTATTATCTTCGATTTAAGGTTTTATTATATCTAATTATTTTGGTCTTAAGTCTCTTATAATTATTTCCATTTTGAGCTAGGTTCTGATTGAACTTCTAATTATGATTTTACACATAAATTATAGAAGCTCCCTCTAATCCATTTTGTAAAGTTCAACTAACTATATTTCATATATAGTAAGTCTTTGATTTAGTTGCTTATCAGCTCCTTAGTTTGCCTTATACACCTAGTTTTTTATTTAACTTTTCAATTTGTTTCTAATTCGAGGTTACATCACATTTTAGAATAAACACTCATAAGTTTGGTTCACAATCAAATTCAAAGTTCATCATATAGCTTATTTCCACTTTAGTTTGAACCAAACTAACACTAGTAAAGTGTTCTTCAAATATAATTGTAGCTAAAACTTCCACTTGCTACAATGTCAATTATACAAATTTATCTTATATTATCATATATTGGCAAAATATGCATAAATGCTAGGAAAATATATAATACTTAGTATGAAAGCTCTATTAAAGATATAGAAAATATAATATAGTTATTAAATTATGGTTCTTATATTCTAATCACTAAAAGTATTAAGATAATTTAATATATAATATTTTTTGAAATGTCGATTTTAGGTTCAATTTTACTAAAAATTAGCTTAAATTAGGTAAATTCATTAAGAAATTTAATTAAAAACCTATTATTTCTTTCATGTGAAAAATAAGGTAAATTCAACAAAATAAATTTAATAAATACTAAACATATAGTTTATAAAAAATTATTTTTATGTAAATTAAAAATATCATATGAGGAATATGCACACCAAAAATTAGCTCAAAATAATATCATTTTCCATTTTTGAAAATTCATACAAAATTCATTAGAATTAAACCTACTCTTAAAGAACCTATATAAGCATTTATAATTTCAAAAATCCGAATCTATATTCTTATTCTACATACAAAAAAACCTAAGGAAACCAAATTTTATAATTTTTGGACATCGTTTGATATTTTTATTAAAAATAACAACTTACAAGCGAAAGTCACGTACTTTTGATTCTCTAGCCACTAAAGCTCCACCGGCAACAAACCCCTATCAGAAATTACTCTTCCTATGTCAAACTTAAACCCCCAAATGGCCACCATGTCAAGTCTTCCTCTTCTATTTTTTTCTAATTTCCACCATATTTTCTATTATTTTTCCTATTTTTAGTTTAATTTGTGTTCAAAGCTTCCTAAAAAGGATTATGAGATGTTTAATCTACTATGTAGAAGGGTGCTGTTGATAGTCAGTTTTTGTTCATCTGACACTCAACCTTTCGTCTTCCAAGAAGCCGCATAACCAACTCTCTCAGCATTCACACCGCCTAGATGATGTACAGCATTTATGCCGAGTATGAGAAGCGCTCCTAATTTGAATTTAAGTCTGACGCGAATAGTTATCATAAACACGATTATATTACACAATCACCTGCTACTCCTACATATGAGGAGAGATGTCAAGTCAAGAAGCTTCTAAATGTCTTGACAGTTATCCTAACAACTGCCTTGGACACTACAACCATCTATAAATACCGAAAAGAAATTCTATAAGGGGTCCTAACACTTCTTATTCACATATTTACTCTACTAAGTTACCTTACTAACTTGAGCATCGAAGTGGCCACACTGGACTGATCCTGGTAACAAGTATTTCACTTTCTTTTACAAGATTTTCCTCATGCCAAAATTCACTAACAACATTTGGCGCTGTCTATAAACATGGAAAAAATATGAACTTACATTTTCCGTGCTAAGCAAGACTCAAAGTTCACTATTCTCCCCCCAAGTCTCAAGAACAACTTTCCTCACGGCTATACTCAACACAGCGGAAACACATTGGCATCCCTTCTTTTTCAGAAAATATTGGTTCTCCATTTTCATAACGCTATATAATTCTCTCAACATCCTTGAAGAACATTTTGTTTCTCCTTCTCTTTTGAATTTTCTCCTCTGTTGCTGCATCATTCGACATCAGATCTATGTCTTTTGTATGTATCAGCTCAATCTATTGGGTCCAAAAGTCCAAGTCCTCATCAGATACTATTGACACGAACTTATCGTGCCACTTATGAATGTTGGATTCTAACCCATCCATGAACTTATGCCCATGCCTCGCATAGTAAAGTACCATCCGTTAGGCTGCCTCCAAATAGTGAAAAAATATCGAAATAGTTTAGGCGTAGCCCTAACTTCAACTTCTTCACAGACTATCTCAAAGGCCACTAGAAGCTGATATGTGTTGAGTGAGAACATACTCGACGCAACTCTGAAATAGTTGAAAAAGCCCTTGACAAAAGCCGAAAAAGGAAAGGGCAATCCAAATATTTCAGGTATATATGGAACTCGCGCTCCCTAGGGAAGCATACCCTCTCCCCATCTCTCGGCCTCTTCAAGTTCTATGTCCCGAGAAGATCTCACTAGTATTGATTATATTTTCTGATGAGAACCCTGTCAACGGAACTGGCAGTTCCATGTACAAGATCGCAAAAATAGGCTATTGTGTTGAACAAATATCTTACCAAGGACCTCCCTTCCTTATCCTCGGGATAATTATCTACAGAGAGCTCATTAATCCAAGTAAGTTTATCCCACCTTTTCCCCATGCTGTCAGCCAAATTACCTGAAGAATAAGCTACCTCGCTTCTTATTTGGGGGGGAAAAGTGGCCTCAGTCTCCGTTGCCTCGGAATCGAAAAGCATAAGTTAACGAGCAACTTTGTGAACCATTCTTGAATGGTTATGTGAAATGATACAACACAAATCAAAGCATTTAGGTTGAAGATAAGGAAACAAATGAAAGTTTAATATGCGACTAAAGAGGCCAATTCTAACTATAAATATTACTTTATATAAGGACTATTCATCCTCATAACTGCAAATTTGCTTCTGACAGTAATGATGCGCTGATATGGTAATCCCGCGGATCGCTAACATGGTAATCCCACGGATTACTTATGTGTATCTCGTGATAGAAATTTGACAGCTGAAGACTTTCTGACAGTTATTAAGCCTGCCATAAAATAATGACCTAGGCGACAAATGTCATGCCTCGAATTTCTTGGTTTCTTGAATGGGCGGGAGTTTAGAAATGATGACCTTTTGGTTAGGATGTGATCCATCCTGCTTCCCGTATTACTCAACATAAATTTAAAGAATCTCTCCCCACTCGACCTCTAGTACAATATATGTGTAACTCCCTTTGTCGACTCGAACATAAGAGTTGGGGGACAAATGTTGATAGTCAGTTTTTATTCATTTGACACTCGACCTTTCGTCTTCTGAGAAGCCGCGTAACCAACTCTCTCGGCATTCGCACCGCCTAAATGATGCATGGCATTTATGCCGAGTATACAAAGCGCTCCTGGTTTGAATTTAAGTCCAGCGCGAACAATTATCATAAACACGATTATATTACATAACCGCTTGCTACTCCTACATATAAAGAGAAATGTCAAGCCAAGAAGCATTCATGTATCTTGACAATTATCCCAACAACTGCCTTAAACACTACAACCATCTATAAATACCGGAAAGAAATTCTATAAGGGGTCCTAACACTTCTTATTCACATACTTACTTTACTAAGTTATCTTATTAACTTAGGCATTGGAATGGCCACACCGAACTGGCCCTGGTACTAAGTATTTCACTTTCTTTTACAAGATTTTTCCTCATCCCAAAATTCACTAACAACAGGTGCTTTATCTATTTTATACCAGATTAGGTTGGTTAAGAAAAGAAAAAGTAGTTTCCAAGTGTCGATTTTTGCTTCATTAGGTGTATTTTGTACATATTATATTAGTTTCTTACATGACAACTCACCATATGAAAACTTCGCAAATTTTACATTTTAGACTTAGAATCGAATTCGAAGAACCAATGGTATTCCCTAGTCTTAATCAAATCGAAGAAATTCAAATTGAGAAAATTTTAAATCAAAACTTTAAAAATGAACTCGAAAAACCCTAGAAATATGGTTCTATGAACCCTAATAGTGTACAAAGACTCTAAACCTAAGTATACGTGACAATAAATTAAAAATTCGAATTGAATAAAAACTCTAAACTCCAAACCCTAGAGTCGTAAAACCTTAGATTAAACTTCAAACGTAATAAAAACCCTAAATTGAAACAATTCGATTGAATTACGTAAATCACATAAACTCGATAACGAATGGTAGAAGATATCTACAAATGATAACAATCAATCAAATTAAGTTAATTAAGGTAATAAATTAATGGGACTACTAATTTACTCCAAATGATATATTTTCTCCAAAAGTAACACTAAAATCATAAGCATACCTTTAAAGCCTTCAAACCCTCATAAAACCCTAAAATAAATTAGAAAGTGTAATTTAGTGTCAAAAGCCCTAATTTAATTAATAAACTCTAATTATATAGCCACATTATTAAGTAATTACTAATAATTCACTAAATTACTGGAACAACCCTAATTTACCTTCTAAAATCATAATCAATTAGTGATTATTGGTTATAACCCATAGAAACCCTAAATTAATTAGATAAAATGATCCAATGAGCTTGATTAACTTAATTAAATATGAAAAACCCTAAACTATGTCTAACCATGGTCATCTATACTAGTAATTACAGTTATAAGCTTAAATTGCATTCTAATCATCTACATGCGTTCATGCATCATAATTAGCTAAAGATAATCACAATTACCTATATAAGACAAGACAATTAGTACCTTTGTAGGCAAATCATTCCCTCAAATAGCAAAAATCATAAAAAGCAAATTAATCCCCACTTGTGCTTGTACCATGCAACTAAGAATGAAAGGGATTTGTTTCCCATCACACCCACTCATAATCAACCCCTTTTTGACCCCTCCATCTACATTTTACTCCATGTTCTTCCCTATAATAAATCCTAGAAACACTCTCTAAACACACAATTCAAAAACAAAAGAAAAACAAGAAGGAAGGAAGCAAGAGTAAGCTCCTCAGACCTGGCTGTGCACCCGAATGCCCTAAGCTATAACTCTCCACCACCACATCCAAACGACACAAAATCACTTACATTTGAACCCTCTTTTATTTCCCTTTCTTGCCGGCAAACATCTTCTACCAAAGGAGCTTGTTTCATTTTCCAAAAACGAAGTGAAATGAGACCCTTTGAATTTCCATCAAGGTAAATTAACACCTTTTCAACTTTCCTTTTAATTTGAGTTTATGAGCATGGTTTCAAAGCTTAAAAACTAAGTAAAAAAATTATTAAAATACCACTTTTGTGTACTATGTTTACATGCCCATACATGTGCATTTTCTTAGATTTTTAGTATAGTAAACATATTATATGTAACTTTAGAAGCACATAAGTTATAGTAAGATGATAACTTGAAAAAAAGTAAAAGAATCATATCATATCTTCATTCCCATGCTAAGGCCAAAACATATGTATGTATATCACCTCTATATTTGTTATTTCTCATGTTTATTTTGGTAGGAAATGGTTTTAGTTGCATTTTAGTGGTAGTTTGATGAATGTTCTAACAAGTTAAGTACATGATGTGTAGAAAGCTATAGGAAATCGTCTTAAACCACCCCAAACAGGTTGAACAACTTGCTGTAAAATATTTATTAATGGGTTAATCACATGATTAATTAAAGATAATTAGGATTTTGGATTTTGGATTTAATCTTACAAGATAAGGGGCTAAACAAGGTCTATAGTGAGTAATTAGGCTTAAAATGGACAATAGGTTTAGAAAAACCCACTTGAGACCCAATGATCCATTAGTATTAGATATAGAACTCATGATAAAAAGGTCATTTAATCATTTTAGCAAACTATTATGCCTATTAGATTAGAATGCAGGCAAGATATAAGCCATAGGACATAAACTAGGCCTAAATTTAACTAAAAGGCCCACAAACTGAGCCTTGAGCCCACTTAATCACTCATGACCAGATCTATAACTTTATGAAAAGTGGAATAAACGTAAGGCTAATGATGAGCTTAAGTCCAAAAAGGCAAGTAGGATTGGGCTTAAGGCCCTAAATTGCAAAATGAGCCCAAAGAGCCTTAAGAAAACCAAAATACAAGCCTAAATAATACATGACCAAATTTGAACCTAACTTAAAAAGACTCAAATGAAGATATTCAAAAGGCCCACTAAATCCTAAGGCCCATCTAAGACATCCACTATAAGCCCCCTAATGAGTTAAAGCCTTAAACTTAAGAAGAGAGCCCGTTTAAACCCATAAGAGCAACACTAAGGCTTAAGATGAAAATTTAAAGTGTTAGGTAGAAAAAGTTCACTAAAAATACTTAAAAGGAAGCCAAAAATATCAAGTGTAAGGCTTAGGATCAAAAACTAAGCCCAAAGCCCAAAATTAAGCCCAAACCCTAAAGTGACCAAAACTCACCTTTTAGGTGCACAAACTTATAAGATCCAAATTGAAAACTTGCTAATCCTATAGCCAAAAATGGCCTTATCAAATGAAAGAACACTAAAAAACGATTAAATCAACTATAAAAACGAGAAAAACGAACTTAAAATAATAAGTTAGAGCGAAAAACATGTTTTAATTGTACTTGGGACTTAAGGCGAGCTTCAGTAATTAAGTAGACTTTTAGGTTCTTGAAGAAACCCCCTTTCAATTACTTATATATATGTTATTATTATGTTTTAGGTGGCTTAATTTCTAATTTAAGTACCCTGAAGTTTAGGATAAGTAGGCAAGCAAGCTAGGTGAGGAAGTTTCAATAAACTGCTACTTGCCTGTGTTTGATAATTACGTGATGTTCTATTGCTTACCTTGATTGTCTGTTGAGTGACTGGTTGTTCTGTATGATATCATCCATGCAATCGCCTTATTAAAATTGATAAGTTTGGGGGCTAACCTATTAAGATTACGTAACCATGTAAAAATAAAAAAAAAATAATGGGCTTTCATTTTTTATGATTTTTCTAAAAATGTTAAGCTATGTAAAGATATACAAAAATATAACTAAAATGAATTTTTTATTATTTTTTTATTACGAATTTTCAAAATAACAAAAAAAATTATATATTTTTTTATGGTTGTCTCGGAGGTACCTACGTACTTGCTAGTAGAAATCAAATCAACATAGTTCTTTTTTTTAGAAAAGATTTAGTGAGTCGATTTTTTTTTTTTAAGAAATCGAGCTAGATTTACATTAGTTATCAATTTATTATTTTAAAAACAACCTAGAAAAATCTAACTTCACGAATCTTGTTTAAAAAAAAAACTAACTAACTAAATCATTTTAAAACTTCAATTAAGATTTTTATTTTTAAAAAATCACTACATATCAAAAATTAATTTTCTAAAACCTAAATGCAAAATATACTAACATACGCAATCTAAATACATATCTTCTTCGAGGATATGAATTTCGGAGAAAAGATATGTGACTTTTTCTAAAAAATATAATTTTGGTAAAAAAAAAAAAAAGCAATTTAACTAAAAATATGAAATTTATCTAAAAAAACAACTTGCACTAAAAAAAAGAACAAGTTAGTAAAATAAAGTGATTAATTAATTAAAAATAAATAAATAAATAAAATAATTTACATAAGCAAGTCGGATCGTACACGTGAGTATTGAAATTGAATTGATTGTACGTGTACTCGATGTACGCGTTGTGATCATGTATAGGTGCTACGATGTGGTTAGACATGTGTGTGTATAGGTCATGATCGTATTGGAGATTGTAGGTGCATGTCAGTATATTGGACATTATGTATGGGTCTGTGCACGGTGTCGTAAATAGTGAGTGGAGATTGAATACTAGATGCATGTGTGTATTATGCTAAACAAACGTAAACAGTGGCTGGAGATTGAATGCTCCTATGCGAGGAAGGACATTGGAGTATGTGGCAAGTGATCTGTGTATGTCAGACATGAGTGAATGTAGGGTCTATGTTTATTCGTATGTGAGCTAAGATGTGCAAGGGCATGCATTGATCACTGTGACGAATGTGTGAGTGTTGGACATTTGGTCGTGCACTATGTATCGGGTTAGAGAGTGTGTTGTGCCAATGTGTAAGGACAGTGATTGAAGATAGACGTAAGTGAAGGCTCAATGTAAATTGTGGATTTTAGAGTGTGGTTCCCTAGAAGCATATGTGTAATTGTTTTAGTGTAATTGTGAAAAAGTGAAGGAGATATGTGGAGTTTGTGAGTGAAGAAACTTCAAAATTTTCACAGCTGAAAACTTTTATTTATGAGCCATTCACTTAAATCTTTTTGTTGTGAAGATATAATCTTAGTAAATCCAATATTGATAAGATATAATGATACCTAATTTTGATTTATTAAATTTATTGAAGATTTAATCCAATTTCTATAAACTCCACACTTATTTAGGCTTTCCATCTTGGGCCTGATTCAGTTCATCCTAATTTAGCCTAATATACTTGTTAACTCATTTAATAAATTTTAAGTCTATTTAGCTCAAAATAAGTTAGATAAAAATCCGCCTTATATTGGACTAAAAAATATTTTTTAATGAAACCCGACTATTCAAGTCTGAATTTATTAAATCGTACATACATCTTTAACCATTGTCCAATCTGACCCTAAACAATTGACTTAACTCAACTAGATACGACACTTTTATTGTTATTTATTTATTTATTTTTATTTTTTATTTATAATTTTTTTTTATTTTCTTTTCAAATCTAGGCCAATAAGAAAAAATCCTAAGGGTGGCAAAAATGAAGTATTTATAGTGCCCAAACTTCGCTACAATGACAAAAGAGATACCCATTTTTGTCGAATCCTAACTTGAATTAATAAGTTGAGGATTACTGACTTGAATAGTAAGTTAAGCAGTGTCTCATTTCGAATGGATGAGGTAAAAGATACCAACTTAAAAGGTTTATGTAAAGAATAAACTGCTCATCTTAAAAGGACGGTAAAAGAATAAGAGAGCCTATCTTGAAAAGATAGGACAAAAGATCAAGGGACCCGTCTTGAAAAGACAGTGTTGTTAAGCTTAATTTTTTCTCGATTTTATAAATTAGTCTTCTTTAAACCAATCAATATTAAACCATGTCTGTTTAATACTAACCTTAAACCAAGGTTTGAAGAAAATTGGTTTTTTTTTTTTTTTAAACATTTTAGAGTTGTCACCCTACTGAAGTTGGGAAAGAGAATTAAATTATAATCAATTGGATGGATCAATTATAATCTAGCTACTAGTCTTTCAATAAAACAAATTTTATAAATGGTTTTGAGAACCAAAAAGACAGGTTAGAGGGTTAAGATTTTTAAACCCTTATAGATACCATTAACTTTCCCATTTAATTTCTTAAAATCACCTTTAAAAAAAATATCATATGAAACGAAGTTTAATTATTAATTGAATGAAACTACAATAAAACGAAAAAAATAGGTTTTTTCGTTTTTTTACCGTTACCCCGTAAATACCTACATACCAACTATTCGGGATTAGATGTACGAGTTATTTTCGAAAAAATTTATGTTGATTAGTTAATTTTAAATTTGAAAAGTGGCCGAGTTTACATCTCTTCACCATTTCATTTTATTTAAAAAACACCTAAGAGAAAAAGGGTCTAAATTTGATTTTCATTAATTTTTGGAAAATTCTAGGTTGACATAATTTCAAAAAAGGGTTCTTTCATTATTATCCTTTTTTTATTAAAAAATTTTTCTAAGTCAAAGAAAAATAATAAATAAATAAGTGCAAAATTATCCTAATTTCGTAATGAGGAAAAATATATATATCTTTTAAAGAAACTAACAATAAAGATAAAAGAAAAGTTAATGAGGAAAGACTTTTATTTGAAAAGACTTTAATGGAGAATCTTAAATTAGAATAATTTAAATAAAAGATATGAAAAATATAAAAGTAAATAAGTAAATAAGAAGGAAAAGAAAAGAAGAAAAAAAAAAACCTAAAGTAATAAAGTAAGTTGAAGTAAATAAATAAATAAAAAATGAAAACTAGCCTACTTGGAGAATGGAGCAAGTCAACGCAAATTCTGGGTAGGGTTTGAGGGTCAAAACCAAGTCAGAGTCGGATCTCAAGTCGAATGCAAGTGGACAAGTAAGGTCGTAGCTAACCAATGGTAATGGCTAAAAGGACGTGAGAGGACTTGATCGGATAAGCTTTTCAAGCAGGTAAAAGCACTTTTATGGGATTTATAAAGGCAAAAATTCTATTGGTGACAATGCCTTAGCCTCGAGTAACGATTTTCATGGTGGTGTGTGGTAGCCGATTTAAGCTAGAGAGAGAAAGAGTATAGGGAACTTCGTCAGTGGTGTTTTGAAACAACTTGATGGTGGTTCCTAAGGTTATCAAGTATAGGTAAGTAGGTAAAGCAGGTACTTTTGTTTGGAAACCACTAAAGTGGTGGTTTTCTAGAGAGAGAAAACAGTTGAGTTTATGGTAAAGAGATAAGGCTCAAATTCAAACTTATGGAGGAATTTTGAAGTGATGGTTGATGCCGTGAAACAATCCCCATGCCTCTGTTTATAACACTTGACCCTTGGTTAAGCCTGGAAAGTCTAAAAACACCTTAAATTTAAGGATTTGAAATTACTAGATTTTTACGAAAGAAAAAAGAGAAAAGTTAGCGCATGCCTAACATAAGATTCGAACTTAAATTCCTCTTATGAAAGTGCAATCTGCTTGCCAATCAAGCTAGATTTCCTTTTGTCCACAAGTTTCAAACCAAAAATTCTTATCCAACTTAAATGGCTTGGACCAAATTCAAAACAACAAGTCTAATTCAAGCCAAATCAAACCCCCTATTAACCAGTTTCCAATGAATTGAAAACACCAATACTTAGACCCAAAATCCTATTATGCACATATTGAAAAATATTTTCAAAAACGAACATAATTTGTTAGATTTTCAAGTCTCGGTTTGTATTTTATCCTATTAATTCAAAATTAATCCCTTCAAGAAATAATCAATTTAAATCCAATTAGGACCTCATTTGAAATCATAATTAACTTAAATTGACTATAATTAACTTAGATCTTTGGTAAAAACATTTGGATTTATTAAAAAAAAACCAATATTTTCAAATATAGCTCAAAAATCAATCAATTTGCATATGTGCACTGTGACTCTCTTTTACCCTAAAAATTGAAGAAACCCTATCCATGTGACTCAAAAAACCAAAAAATGATTCAAGGCTTAAATTTTCTTTATTCATCAAATTTTTTTTATATTTCTATATTTTCTATTTTTTTTTTGTATTTTTCTAAATTAGGACCCTTTTTCCCTATTCTAAAAACTCTAAAATTACAAAAGAGCAAAAATAAAGTGTCTACAAGTGCAAAGGAATAAAAGGCCCATCTTAAAAGAACAGGGCAAAAAGATGAAGGGGCCTATCTTGAAAGCACAGGACAATGGAATAAGAGGTACACCTTGAAAGGATAGGGCAAAAAGATAAATGGGTCTATCTTAAAAGGACAAGGCAAAGGAATAGGAAGCTTGTCTCGAAATGACAGGAAAAAAGATGAAGGGCCCATCTTAAAAAGACGGGGTAAAAGGAATAAGGGCCTGTCTTGAAAGGATAAGACGGAAGGATTAAGAGGGGCTATCTTAAAAGGAAAAGGCAAAGAAATATGAAAGCTGTCTTGAAAGGACAGGATAAAGGAATAAAGGGCCTATGTTGAAAGAATGAGGCAAAAAGGATAAAGTAAGCACTATACCGAAAAATTGATGTTCTTAAAAGAAAAATTTGCTTCTCAAAACAATATATCTTTCAAAGAAGAAAAACTTAACAAAAGGGTTTGAAGGCATGGCTAATTGTTTTTAATCATTAAATAACTTATGTAAGATAACAAAAATTCTTATAGTAAACTTTGAAAATTCTGAACATGAGATAACTAAAATTCCCAAAATTCTTATAATAGCCTAAGCTCTTAGTATGATGACAAAGGCCCCTGAATTATTTTTTTATAAGATGGCCAAAGCTCCTAAATGTTCTCACATCATAGAATAATCAAAGTTCATGAACTAAGGTTAACTAAGACTCTTAAATTAAATAACCAAAGTTCCTAAGGATTGATGACTAAGGTTCTTGAATCATCAAACAATCAAAGTTCCCATGATAAAGATAACTAAGGTTTTTGTTAAGATGACTAAAGTTCCAAAAGAATCATTAAGGTTCTTGAAATTTCCTCGAAGGATTACAAAAGTTCCTAACTCAAGGGTGACTAAATTTCACGTTACAAGTTCTCAAATTTTTCACTTTTTAATACTCAAAGGAAATACTGGTGCTTTTTTATTCAAAAAACTATTCATCTTTTTCTTGCTAACATGTAACAAAATTATATCGACTCTGAATATTATAGATAAGTGGTATGCTCATTCTTTCAACCTATTGGCCACTCATTCTTCATCTTTGATTGCTCGTTAGCTATGATCAAGGGATAGGAAAAAAAATTCAACCGAACACCTTGTTCTTCTTGCTGTAAGAAATTCCCGTTTGATTTTAGAGCAAAGTGCCTCTCATGCCCCTAGGTTATGCTTAACTTTTGCTTCATAAGTTTCATCTTAGGGAAAGTTTCTCGATTATTTGAATTGTTTAGTTTAAGAGGACTTCCTTATACTCTTAAATGACTTATTTTCACTCTCGACTACGATTCCAAAAATTATAGTTAGTTTTGTAAGTGTTACACTTTGATTGATCTGATAGGTCTTTTTCTCAAGGTTGTAATTTAGGCTTTTAGTCATTGGTTTAAGCAAAATGGGATATTAATGTGCTGGACAATTTTTAAAAAATTAATATCTCAACCCGGTTTACAAGTCAAGAACCTTAAAGGGAAAATGTTAAGATAGGCTTGCCCCAGATTCATGAGTAATGATTGCTTAAGATAAGTTGATTTCTTCAATCAAAAGAGCTTTGTTAAGGGTAGTATAGTAGGTAAGACTATAGAATTAAAGTTTCATTCCTTTGGGCTCGAAATCTCTTGCTCAAGTTTGTGCTTTAAAGGATATTAAGGGAAAACTTATGTTTTTTATCTTAGGATTTGTAAGGTAAACCTTTCTAAGATACTCAAGTCTTGGGCCCTTTTTGGTTACCTTTTGGGATCACCTTACTTTTTCTTTCTTTCTTTTCTTTTTTTTTTTTCTCTTTTTCCTTTTTTTCCTTTAATGTGATCGTTCTCCATATGGCCGAGTTTCTATTTGAGGAGATTCAAAGTCCTAAAACCAAAAGTTTGAAGTATATAAGCCCAGTAAAGTAAGTATGGCTTTAAGGGAGTGTTTAAGAAAAATTCGTAGCCATGCGATGTTTGAATGAGTGTATAGATTTGAGTGAAGTGCACGGTTTGAAGCTCTTCTTTAATATAAAGAAATAGGTTATTTGTAACAATTATTGCTCATGAATTGACATGACGAAAGCAACCATAAGTTAGTCTATCCCTTTTCTCTAAAATCAATGGCCCTAATCTCCTAATTGCCCTAGTATGGGGCAGTTATTAATAGAGTTTATTTTTTGAAAAATTTCCCTCAAAAGGCTCAAATGGGCTCACAAAGGATAAAAATATTTAGGAAGTGAAATAAATGCATATCATCCTTTCAATTCATGATCACATGCAAGATAGACTTCCTTTAAGAAACAAGTCTTATCCTCACTTTTATGTCTCTTGACTCTCATGAGTGTTTAAAGGTTAGTGTTTAGGATTAAGGCCTGTCTCTTATCATTCTAAACACTTCAAATAACAAGATATTTTCTATTAAAAAGACTTGAAGTATTTTGTTTGTTTGCCCTTATTTACCCCAATTATGATGTGTCGGTAGGTCACATACCCCTCTACCTTTAAAAGATTGCCCCATTTGCTGCCCGCTTAGCCTAAGCTCATTAGGTTTGTTGGTGGAATAATTCATAATGGAAACAAACTTCATGCTCTATTCCATGGTTGGAGCAAGTAGACTAGTTTTATGGAGTGAATGTTTAAGTCCTTTTAGGCTTGGAAAGGATTAGTGCATGGACAAAGTTCCAAGGAAGGCAATAGGCTATATGTTTGGGTTTTTCCTAGCTTGACTTAGGTTGAAATAGGTGGGGTTGTCTGTGGTTTGTGTTTAAGCTTTTGTGTCTAGGGTTTCTAAAAAGATCTAATAATGGGTTTCTCTTCAAGGATCGTGTTTGGCTTGGGCTTTTCTTGGGGATGAGCTATGTCTCCACCATTCTCAATTATTGATTTCCAATGTGCTTTCCCCTTTTGCCCTTAAGTATCAAGTTTAACTCATAGGCTATACAGCACTTTGAGCTCAAAATGAGTGATCACCAAGATTAGGCTTAGACCAAAGTCATTGTTGTCAATTGTCTTAGCTTCAAAAAATGAATGGCCAGGAGCTTCAACAATGAGCTTAACCACTCAAAGATAATAACTCAAAGTCCATAAAACCCTTACTTATTAGCAGATTTTTCCTTTGAAAAATTTATTCTAAAAAAAAATTGAAAACACTTATTTTACAAAACTATGTTACAATGAAAAAGTTACAAAAGTGACAAGAATGAACTATTATTTTACAAAGTCAACAACCAATGATAATGGCTTATTTACATGTAACCGTTATTTTCCTTTTTATGAAAAACCTTCTTATGAATGGAAATTAAAAAGAATCTATGCTATAAATGATTAGATTGTTAACACTACCCAAAGAATAGAAAAAATTAATTACTAAGACAAGATAATGAAGACAACAAATCTATAAAATGACTTGAAAACCCTACTTATTAACTGAAGCTAAAGAAAACCTATGCTATACGTGACTGGATTGCCTATAATGCATGAAGAATAGAAAACGCCAAATGATGAAGACAACATAATAAGGATAACAAAGCTTCAAAGAGAACAACCGATAATTGGAGGGTGGTAATTTTACAAGAGGGGTGCCTAATATTTCAAAAAGATGATTATGAGACACTCTAAGGACAATATTTACAAAACATTTACAAGTCAAAATATTTTTTATTTATTCTTTTTTAATTTACACGAAAGTATGTTATTAAACAAAAAAATTCAATAGAAATAAACAATACCAAACAATAAAGTAACAAAAATGACAAATAATTAACATACAGTAAAAGGGTACATACATACATGCTTGGCTAGCAACTAGATAATAGTGCAATAATTTATTACCGTAAAAATTTTGGATTGCAAATTTATTATAACACCATGATTATATCAATTTGAGTACAAATGTACCAGGACTTTGTTAGGTATAAAATTTTTCTATGAGTACAAATATGGACAAAGTATAGAGATTTTAATAGTTTACAGGGGAAATATTTTTTTTTTTTACATGAAAAGATAATGCATAAAAAAAATTGTACAACTAATATGTCACATGGGAAAATAATAAAATTGCAACTCTTACTTATGATATATTTTTTAAAAACGTTGCACTAATATTCATTTGCTTGCCTACAAAAAATTTAATGCAATTTAGTAGGTTCAATCTTAAATCTTGTTGTGCCATCTTTTATTTGTAAAATGAACAGAAAAAGAAAAGCAATACATAATACCTATATTACAAGATAATATATGGGTAGTTATATATTACAGAAAAAAAAAAGTCAAAGATAATAATATATATACAACAATGCATAGTATAAATTTAATGCAATATGCTACAAACACATGCCATGCAATAAAGGTCAGTAATTAATAAATTATAAGAATAAGATTATTATAAACTTGTAGTCAATATTTATGCAAACTTTCATATATAAGTGTACGAATTTCTAAAATACATTTTTTTTTTTCAAAAATGAAGTTCCTTAACACTTATATATACAAGCGTGATAAATGTTTTTTTAAATAACAGCTCAATTGGCTGCAGGTATAATCATTCTCTTCTAACCTTTATAGTTTAAAAATCATTAACCCATTTTTATTTAAGATGATGTAGGAGGGTAAGATCTATGGGTCTCAAGCTTTATAGCCTTAGGCATTTTTGAAAAAAAAAAACCTAGTAGGCTACATCGAAGCGTAAGTGGGCTCACTTATCACTGCTAGGTAGAGGTAAAAACCCCAACGATCCAAGAGTTACACAATGACGACCCGTCCTAGGATCCTAAGATAGCTTAGGTCCGACCATATCTAAGTATACAAATACTAAAAAAAAATTTTCTCCTAAATTCCCCTGTAAGGGGCCTATTAGGCCAAGCTTTTCCTAAAGTCTTATATCACTAAAAACTCAATTAGTACAACTATATTATAATATATACATAAAAAGAAAAAAATTTTTAAAAATGAAAACTCATTAATTAAATTTTTTTTACATGGCTAACTCACTAGCTTCATTAGTAGAGTCGCCAATTATATCGAGCTCTATTTCGATTATCCCTAATTTAACCTATATTAAGTCCAACTCACTCAATATAAAATTAAGGAAACATATTTTTCTTTAAAAATGTACTAAAAAATATTTTTTAAAAATTGGACTTGCCAACCAGTTGAACTAGTAAAAAGTGAAATTAAGGTTTTTAAGTGGGAAAACTCTAATTTAGCCATTAGTCTACAAATATTCCAAAAAATTACCTTTTTACAAAATTAAATAAAAAAAATAAGTTTGGGAGCTAATCTATTAAGACAAAGCCACCGTATAAAAATAAAAAAAAAATTAACAAGCTTTTATTTTCTATGATTTTTCTAAAAATGCTAAGTAATGTAAAGATATACAAAAATGTAACTAAAATGAATTTTTTATGATTTTTTTATTACTAATTTTCAAAAAAAACTTACATTTTTTTCTATGATTGCTTCGAAAGTGCTTACGTACCCACTAATCGAAATCAAACCAACGTAATTCTATTTTTTTAGAAAAGATTTAATGAGTTAATTTTTTTGTTTAAAGAAATCAAGCAAAATTTACGTTAGTTATCAATATATTGTTTTAACAAAAACTAAAAAAAAAATCTAACTTCATGAATCTTCTTTAAAAAAAAAAAAACTAACTAGTTAAATCTTTTTAAAACTTGAATTAAGATTTTTATTTTTAAA
This sequence comes from Lumnitzera littorea, assembly GCA_024138015.1. Lineage (NCBI taxonomy): Eukaryota > Viridiplantae > Streptophyta > Magnoliopsida > Myrtales > Combretaceae > Lumnitzera > Lumnitzera littorea. The sequence goes on along the minus strand of JAMXBB010000004.1, from coordinate 96,364,516 downwards.
AAAATCACTACATATCAAAAATTAATTTTTCTAAACCTTAAATGTAAGATATACTAAAATGCATAACCTAAATACATGTCTTCTCTAAAGATATGAATCTTAGAGAAGAGATATGTAACCTTTTCTAAAAAATGCAATTTTGTTAAAAAAAAAACACAATTTAACTGAAAATATGAAATCTATCTAAAAAAACAACATGTGTTAAAAAAAAAAAAAACAAATTAGTAAAACAAAGTGATTAATTAATTAAAAATAAATAAATAACTAAAATAATTTACCTAAGCAAGTTGAATTGTACACATGAGTGTTAGACTCAAACTAATCGTGCATAAACTCAATGTACACGCTATGATTGTGTATAAGTGCTATGACGTCACTAGACTTATGTGTGTACAGGTCATGACCATGTTAGAGATTATGTGTGTGTATGTGTGACCATGCTGGAGATTGGTTATGGGTCTATGCACAGTGTCGTGAACAATGAGTGGAGATTGACTACTAGACGCGTATGTATGTTGTGCTAGATAGATGTGAATAGTGGATAGAGATTGAATGCTCTTGTGCAAAAGAAGGACGTAGGAGTATGTGGCAAGTGATCTATGTACGCCAAACGTGAGTGAGTGTAGGGTCTGTGTTTATGCGTGAGTGAGTGACGTATGTAATCAGTGGTGGATAGTGTAGAGATGTATGTGTGCTGCTAATTGTAATGGACGGTATATGTGTATTGGCGTGTGGTCGTGTGTGAGCTAAGACGTACAGGGGCATGCATTGATTACTGTGATGAATGTGTGTGTGTTAGACGTCTGGTCATGTACTGTATCTCGAGTTGGTGAGGTTGCTATGTCAGTGTGTAAGGATAGTGATTGAAGACAAATATAAGTGAAAGCTCGATGTAAATTGTGGATTGTGGAGTATGGTTGCCTGGAAGCGTATGTGTAATTGTTTTGGTGTAATTGTGAAAAAGTGTAGGCTATATGTAGAGTTTGTGAGTAAAAAAATTTCAAAATATTTGGTTAAAAACTACAATTTATGAGCCATTCACTTGGATCTTTTGAATCTTTTTGTTGCAAATATTCAATCTTAACAAATCTAATATTAATAAAATACGATGATATCTTATTTGGATTTATTAAATTTATTGAAGATTTAATCCAGTTTCTAAAACTTCACACTTATTTGAGCTTTCCATCTTAGGCCCGATTCAATCCATCTTAATTTGGCCCAATATACCTGCTAACTCATTTAATATATCCTAAATTTATTTAGCCAAATATAAATTAAATAAAAATCCACCTTATATTAAACTAAAAAAAAAAATTTTAACGAAGGTTAACTATTCAACAACTCAAAATTTATTAAATCGTACATACATCTTTAACTATCACCTGATCTAACATTAAATAACTTACTCGACTCGACTTGATACTTTTATTATTTTTATTTTTTATTTATATATATGCATTACACAAGTATGGGGCGCTACAAATGTAGGAGAGAAGAAAGAAAAGAGGGAGAGAATTATGATTCAAATAATTTTATTAATCTATTATTTTTATTGGTCTAATTTAATTAATTATTATTATTTAGAATTAGTTCTAATAATTCATTAGCAATTTTACACGATTTCACGTTACACGTGATAATTTTATTGGATTAGGATTATATTAGCATTTAGGGTTTAATTTAGAGTTTCTCGACCTACAGTTTAGGTTAGGGTTTTCATTAGGTTTCGAGTTTTATTTAGTAGTTATGCATTAGTCAGGGTTTAGGGCCTTCATACATGATTAGTGTTTTCAAAAGTTATAATAGGATTTTAACATTCAGTTTAAAGTCTTGAATTAAAATTTTATCAATTTTAAATTTACATGATCTTATTGATTTTAGGAATATCTATGGGTACTTAGATCCAAGTTTAGATCTAAGCTATAAAAATTTTGAGGTTTACAATAAACAAGTAAGTTTTTCTTTCCCTTATACTCAAATTATTATGCATATCTAAAACACGTGGTTATAGGCTTTTTTTTTTTTTTAAGAGAGATAAAAATGCTTCTTGTGGCTTAGCTTTTGAATATGTTATGTATGTATAGCATTTTGAAAGTTGATTTTTTGAAAATAAAAAAGATGATTTGCTATAAGAGTTGCTAAAACACTATTAATTTTTCGTTTACTAAATAGCTATTAGCTAGTAGAATTTAGAAAAATGATTATATAGTTTTAACAATACTCCTAACGGTACATAAAAAAGAAAATAAATCATATGCACTTTTTCTATTGTATCAGAGTCTATGCTTAGCTTTTACACTAGTAATGATAAATATTATTTTCTAAGACATTACATATTTAAGATTTCATCTAAAATGATATTAAATATGACACAATAAAAATGATATATCTTCCTATGAGTAATATACATGAAAAATAGGCTCTTCCCATCTTTTCACTTATATTTCTAAATTTTATTAGATAGCAAGTAAACTAAATGCATAACTTCACAACTATTTGCATATATTGCTTTAGGCATGCAAAACAGCAAACCATTGGATAAAATATTATACTATTCAGTTTTTCTTTGAGATTTTCTTTATATATGTCACGCCTCGAAGCAATAGAGTCGTAATAATTTCATTATGTAAATTAATCTAAAATAAAAGTTGATCTCACAGCTACTACCACGGATTCGATTTATACAAGGCATCCATAACAATCAGGTCCACAATTCACTTGCTTTAAAATAAGTAGTTCGTATGAAAATACCATTAATTTATATGCGGAAGTCTTAAAACATATATTAAAACTTTGATTATTCAAAATATAATTACATTACTTAGTAACTTAAGTTAAGAAAATATTTACATAGTCTGTTTCCAAAAGACCAAAAGATAAGAGCAGAACCTTCAAAAAGTCTAGCAATTTCCCAGGTTTATATCCTCACTCCCTTAGAATCCCGCAGTAACTAACCTCAGGATAGTTATAACGTGGCATCATTGTCAATTCGTCGTTAAATTAAAGAAATTGCACTGACTCTAATCTAAGTTGAAGAGTTTCAACTTGTATACAGCAACTCACAACCAAACTCAAACTTGTACAATAGAAACATCCCTCCTCCCGTAACTACCTTCAAACCACCACCTTTACCCTTGTCGCGACCTCATCTCCTATCACTTAATTCAACTAAGGATAAAAAAAAAAAAAACCATTTCAACCAACCCTTTCGAAGAGGTTGGTATTTGGTCAAAAAACCTAATTGTCCCTTTAATGAGTTCAATGCATATCCAGTTTAAAGTTTCAAGTCCAATATAGTTAATTTGGTTTAAGGTAACCAATCAATTCTAGGTAGTACAGATAATTGCAAACTAGTATAGTAGGCTAATAATATACAATCAAGCTCAAAGATATATAAGTATGTATACAAGCGAACTACTTACAAGCATATCTAAGCATAACCTTAAGCCTCCAAGTACTATAAAACAGTACTCTGAAATACAGTTACATATTGATCTCAAACTTACTTAGATTTCCCACTTACTCAATAAAGTGAGACTTATGATGTGACATCATCACTAATCCCTATAATATAAATATCATTTTAGTATTCATATAGTAAATATATATATAGGCTTTTATTTTGTAATTCATATTATGATCTTTAGTTTAAGGTTATACTATGCTTAGTTATCTAGGTTTTAGGTCTCTTGTGATTAGTTTCACATTTAACTAACCTCTAATTCAATATTTAATATAGCCCCTCTTTATAATTTACTCCCATGTCCTAAATACATCTACTAACCCATTCTATGAAGTTTATCTAACTCCGTTTCAAGTATATAAAATTTTTAATTTAGTTTCTAATCAAATTCCTAGTTTGCTCTATACACCTTATCTCTATCTAACCTTTGAGTTAGCACATGATCAGATCATACTTCACATTTTAGCATAAATTCCTACGATTTCTATTGATGACTAAAATGAAACTACTTCATACAGCCCAACACCAATTCCTTTTAAATTAGGCTTCACTTTATTTCATCATTTAAACACTTCACATATCACTTATATTTCAACTCCAAGTCTACAAGATTCTAATCTAACACTTCCAACACTATAAATTTCATCCCTCAACATCATTCAACATTACAATATACCAAAATACTACTGAATTTAGAATCAAAGTCAATTTCTTGAAAAATCATTAACTATATTTTGATAAATAGTTATTTAATAAGATTTTAGGGCCTAAAAATTAGATAAAAATTTACAAAATAGTTTTCATGAAAAACTCTTAGTAGAAGTTTAATAAATATAATAGGTACTTTATAGAAAAATTTTAGTGTTGAAACAATATTGATAAGATTTTTTAAAACAAAAATGAAATTGGCTCTAATTTAACGATTTCTTAAAGATGATATATTTCGAGACTTAATTTTAACCAAATAATATTTTTCTCAAAAACTGCATACAAAAATAGCTCATAATACAATTTTTCATAATTTTCTAATAAATTTGCCGTTTTTAATAATTTTTGCAAAAAACGAAATAGATTTTAAACTCAACAGAAAATGACTTTACAACCACCTCCAGCCACCCTATGGTTGTCGGCTTATCCAAGCATAGGGTTCACTATTGGGTGGTGGTCTTAGTTGCTTCCTAGAATCTAATTTGGTGTCCGCACTTAGATTTAGAACTAAAATACACTATTTTTGTATAATTTTCTAAAAAATTATTACAACTCTCCTAAGTCTATCTATATTTTTCTTATATTCCAGAATGACCAAAATAACTCTAAGACCACTTATCTGAATTTATATAGCAAGGGTGGGTCGATTTTGATTTTTATTTTAAGCTAAGCATCCTAATTCACTTTTTCCTTCCAACTTAGGTGTCCCTAATCCACCTTATGTAAGCTTAATTATTGTCACGCCCCAAAGCGACAGAGTCGTAACATTCCCGCCGTATAAACCATCCTAAAATAGAAGTTAGCCTTACAACCGCTATCTTAGACCTGATCTACACAAGGCGTCCACGACTAACCCACTTTGAAGTAAACAGTTTGTAATTCAAATAGATCATTTACCTAAGAAAGTGAGGAAATATGTATATACACTATGCAGTTAAAGTTTACAATATTTCTCTGTAATATATTTCCTAGTTATTACATTATTCAGAAATGAAAAATAATTCTAAAATAAAAACTTAAACCTTAAAAATATGTGTTTATTCTTCAATGTTTTTCCTCTCCCCAAGATCCAGTAGTTGCTAGCTTTAGAGTAGTTATTTGTCGCTTCTTAGCTAGCACCTATACGACGTCTATAGAGATGTGAGCAACTACAGCTCAGTAAGTTAGAATGGAGGACTTAAAACTATACCATACACACAACAAGGTTTTCAATCACTTATTAGGTGCAATGCATGTGCAAGCCAATGCCATCGCACAACGTTGTCCGGCCCGTTGTGAAATTAGAGAAATTGTGCCCGCTCTAATTCGGGTTGAGGAGTTGCCATTAATGCAACAGCTCATGACCAAACCCAGGCTTGTGCAATGGAGACCTCGCTCCTCCCGCGACTACCTTCGAACTACTGACTTCACCCTCGCTACGACCTCATCTCCTATCACTTAGTTCGGCTAAGGATGAAGAAGGGACCATTTTGCAATCCTGCGCTATCCCTTTCGAAGGGGTCAATATTTGGCCGGAGATTCCTAAGTTCCCCTAACATGTTGCCATGCATGTCCGATTATGATTACTGATCGTATATTTGATTAAGTCCAGTTTAAGATGATCAATCATTTCATACAATACATACCAGAGCAACAAACGGAATCATAACATCACCCATAATCAAGCACATGCTCACATGCACACATCTAACTATCTAACAAGTACAACCAAGCATAATCTTAAGCCTCTAAAATACAGCATCGTATAAATCCCAACTTACCTCGACTCCTCGCTCACTCACTCGAGATCCGACTTGCTCAGGCTATCGCTGATCATCCCTATAAAACAAACGTGGTTTCGGTTTTTCATATAATTATTATAGGTTCATTTTATCCTATAACGCTTATTGTTATGTTTTTTTTAGGGTTTAATATGCCTAATTATCTAGGTCTTAAGTCTTTTACAATTATTCTAGGTTTGGGGTTAGGTTCGGGTTCGGTTTCCGCATCGATTTCTAAATTAAGTTCTAGTTCAATTTCTAAGTAATGTTTTATATTTCAACCCTAGAAATTCATTTCAACCCATAATGTGAAATTAATCACATTACTTCCCGATCTCCTAAATACCATCATTACCCCTAGTCAATATTTATTTTACCCAGTACACTTAAATCCTTATTTATGTACCGAATTTACTCCTAATGTGAGAAATTTTTACATTTTTTATATAATTACATAAATTCAAGTTTCCCATCAGATTTATTGTATATTTTTATTATTATCATAATATCAATTTTTATTCTAATATTTTTTATTTAGTATATTTCCAATAATTACATATTATGCATTATTGCCTATTATGTATATAATGCACTTCTAATATTTCTATCACCCTAATTACCATCTCTAAACATCAATTATCATTTCAAAATGTCTAAATTCATCCTAGATCAAGTTTTATATCTAATTATCCTAATTTACAAAATTAACTTACAATTTACTATTTTTCCCAATTACTCATTTACTACATAATTAACCTGATAATTATATTTAACACCCTAAATGCTACGAGTATTATACTCCATCAGATTTCAACATCCTAAAACATGTACTTATTCACTAAATCGGTAATTAATAATTTAATTACTTAATTAACCCTAAATTACCCATTTTATGCCTCATTTTAAGGCCTAAAAATTATCTAAAAATTTTAAAAATTAATTTTTGAAAATGGGCTTCATAACACTGTTCTATATCATCTAAGTAATCTACACAAAAATTTTGAGCTCAAAACTACACTCCTAAGGTCATTTATTTCTAAACCGAAATATGTTCGGTTTTGCACGATTTTTTAAGAACCATATATTACGGAATATATTTTCATCAAAATAATATCTTTCCTAAAAAATGCATACAAAAATATTCCAGAATAACAAAATTCATAATTTTCTAATAATATTTACTATTTTTACAAAATTACACAAGAATCGGGCTGAAAATTGGACTCACCGACCTGGGTGGCTCCGGCCACCGCCGGCCGTCGTGGCCTTGTCAACCGGCCTGGGCGCTGCCACCACCGTGTGGTGGTGATGGTGGCCGACTACTTCCAGCTGCTCGTCTGGTGGGGGTCCCCTTTAAAGGCCCTAATTGCATGATTTTTCTTATTTTTTTTCTAACTCGAATTTTTCTCTTAATTTTCGCCTCTTCCTAATTTTCTCTGATTTCTAACTGTCCAAATGAGTTCCTGGATTTTTCTTGCTATTTATAGACGTTTTTGGTAATTAATATGCATTAATTAGACATGACATTACCCCAATTCCTTGATTTTTGGCTTTTGTGTTGCCTAACTCTAATTGGTTAATTTTTATTTTTCAGATTCTGACTTGCCACGTCCAAATTTGCATCATTCCATACCCTTCTGATTTTTCCACAATTAATTTATAATTTTCTTTAATTATTTACTAATTTTTTGGCCAATTTAGATAATTTCGCATATTTTTATCTACATGTAAATACATGTGGGGTACATGTGAACATTCCTAATTATTATTTTGGTCATTCTAAAATTTTTAGTATACATATAATCTATCTCTAGTAATTTATTAGTTATTAGATTACACTTTTTGCCTTTTCGGTAATTAGCAATTATTATGCTTAATATTTGAAAATTTTATAATCTCCTATTTTATTACTTATTTTCTTAAATTCACGTTTACGGGATCATTTTTACTAATATTTCTCTCAATAGTTTATAATTTAGGCTTGATCGGATCTTTCAGCCAATCGAAACCTTGAATAATTAGTTGTGAGGCTTACAATTATTCTTCCCCGATTGCCACGCCATAAAGGACAATGTAACAAATTGCCAAAAAAATTTGCAATTTTTTATTAATTTTTTTGAATTAATTTAATATATTTTAGTATATATTAAGTATTTTAGATAATTTCAAATACATTTTTCAACGCATAAAATCATATTTAATAGAAATATATACTACTAAATATTTCTAATGTCATTTGATGATTTTTTGTATATATATATTTTATCTCAAGTGATTTGTTAATTATCAAGACTTATTTCACGTGTTTCCGATAAATAACGAGTAATAAACGTATACCCTATTAATATAATAATTTATTTTATTTTCTTAAATCCAAACTTACGGAATCGTTTTTATTAATATTTCTAATTTCGTCGTAAAATTTAAACTCGATTAAACAAGTTTCACGATCACCTTAAATTTTACGTATCAAATCCAGCCTATCTAATTGCAGGGCTTACAATATAGTGTTTGTTATGTACATTATCAGTATTTCTTGAGGTAGAAGATATCTATTGTGTTTTTACTTTTAAATACATTGTAATTAATGATGGACAAGACATGTTTAGAATGTTATTGTTTATGGATTTAGTGTTATTTTTAAGTATGTTGTATAGTAGACAGAATTGCTTAATAAAATAAACAAAATATGACCTCTAAATATCTATTAATGTTTCTCTCGGTCGATCCTGACGAAAAGAATTGTTTTCCCAAAATCATATGCGGTGAAATTAAAAGTAACTTTGTGATATCTATGAAATGTTTTGAAATATATCAGTTAGTCACAGCTGTAATTAGGTATGCTATGTATGAGGGCTAAGTTAAAGTCAATCACAAGAATAGGGATGTCAAGTTTAAGAAGGCATGATAAACTCGATCAAATTGATATAGACACGAGAGATTCATGTCCAAAAAGTCTTATCAATATATATATATATATATATATATATGAGGTTCAAATTTCGTCATGAGTTGTAAGAAATTTTTGTTTTCTTTTTAGGTGTGTTAATTGGAATACATTTTCTAATAATTCTTTTTATATTTATTATCATAAAATTTTTAAAGTTCTCAAGTCATTGCAAAAAGTTATTATAGAAAAAAAATGAATTTTTTGGAAGTTGAAGTTATTAATAGAGGATAAGCGATGGTGGATGTAAACATGGCAGTCCAAGGTTGTACTAGCATCATTGAAATTTTAATTGGAAATGAAAACATGATTTTAGTTTTCGAAAAAAAAAAAAAAAAGAATCTATCATGTATTCAAGCACTTAGAAAGAAAGACTACACACAAATAAAATAGTCACCCAATTAGGAAGGACAATTTAGAATCCATCATGTACTCGAGCAATCTATTTAGGTTGCAAATTCTCAGTGACACCATACATTTTCAAAGGATAGATGGTAGGTCTTTAAAAAAAATACACTTTTAATTATTAACGTTTTACCATTTTCTATTTAAATTCTAAATATTTTTTATCCTAATCATCAATATATTCAAATATTTACAAAGTCGAATTTTTTCTAATGGTGTTAGCTTTTCTGTACTTAAATGACACATGGCAGGTTCTAATTCATCTAGATAATTATTTTGAATAAATAATGTAATTAAACAAATATAATTAGATAAAATAAAAGAAAAATGTATAAATTAAAAAAATAAATAGTTTTCAACACTATAATGCCCCCGGCTAATTGGAAATGCCACCACGTAAAAGGGCGATCACGTGGGTATCGGGGTAGTCGAATGCTTACTGTTTTATACTTAGGTATAGTTTTTTTTTTTTTTTCTTTTGATAATTTTATTTACATTGAGAGCCCGAATAGAAAAGAAAAGGAAAAGGAAAAGGAAAAGGTCTATAACCTAGAGAGAAAATATATACTAAAAATTATAAGTGTTCTTTTCCTTCGAAGAAATATACCCCACCATCTAGTGAAAACAATAAACAAGTTGTTCAAATAAGGTTCCAAAACTTATGGAGGAATGAAAGAGTTTTTCCAATGCATCAACAATAAGAGATGCAAAATGACGATTGAAATGAATTCCCTTCGATGAAATGTGAATACATAATTTGGGTGATTACAAAGATGACTAATGGCTATATTGTCCTAGAACACCACACATCCTATTAAAATATTTTAGAATTTGTAAATATCAGTCAATTATATAAAGAGTATATTTAGGATATTTGTTTTCTATGTTTAAAAGATGTTAGAATATTTTAGGATCTATAAATATCTGTCAATTGTGTAAAGAGTATATTTAGGATATTTGTTTTCTATGTTTAAAAGCTTGGTTAGTGCATCTATGTTGTATATATATTGACCCTCTTTAGCTTGTGATATGAAAAACATCACACAGAAATTTTCTTTTCAAAATTTATATGGTATCAGAGCCTGGTTAAAAAAAAAAAACACTATGACTAGCGAGGGAAAGAAACCAGCCTCCTCTTACCTGTTGACTTTGAGTGATAATTCTGGTAATATAATTACTCAAGTGCAATTAAAAGGAGACAATTATGATGAATGGGCTCGAGCGATGCAAACATCGTTAAGGGCCAAGAAGAAATTCGGATTTATTGATGGAACGATTAATCAAACTGCTGATGATTCCACTAAATTAGAGGATTGGTAGACTGTGAATTCAATGTTGGTTTCATGGATAATCAACACAATCAAGCTAACACTGCAATCTACCATAACATATATGGAGATTGCAAAGGATTTATGGGAAGATATCAAAGAGCGATTCTCTATCACTAATGGACCTCGTGTTCAGCAGATCAAGGCAGAACTTGCCAACTGCAAATAAAGAGGTCTATCGATTATGACTTATTATAGGAAATTGAAACAATTCTGGGAAGAGCTTGCGAATTATGAGCAAATTCCCATCTGCCGTTGTGGAAGATGCAATTATAATATTGCAACTGAACTTAACAAGAAACGAGAAGAAGAGAGGCTTCATCAGTTTTTTATGGGGTTGGAAGATGTATTATATAAAGCAATTTGTTCCAATATTTTAAGCACAGAACCATTGCCAAACTTGAATAAGGCATACTCGTTGGTGTGCCAAGAAGAATGTATTAGAAACATCTCACGAGGGAAGGAGGAACATGGAGAAGTTGTAAGTTTTACAATGCAGACCAATAGAGGAAGGCGAAAGTATAAAACAGAAGTGAAAGACAAATTTACCATTTGCTCACACTGCAAACGAGAGGGACATGATTCTGAAACTTGTTTTCAGCTCATTGGATATCCGGAATAGTGGGGTGACCGACCCAAAGGGGCTGGACATAGACGAGGGGGACAAAGTGCAGGGCGTGGACAAAATAATACGCCAAAGGTGAATACAGCCCATGTAATTGGGCAGCCATCATCATCAATGGCAGCAACAGAAGAAAATATAGCTTCTGAGACCTTGACAGCAGAACAATGGTCATTCTTTCTCAATTTGTTGAACACGTGCAAACTGGGTACTAGTGAGAAGATGAATGGTAAGGATAATCTGAATTGGATTATTGATTCCGATGCTTCACAACATATGACAAGTACTTTAGAATGTTTAACAAATTTGAAAGAAATTATGGCATGTTCAATTAGATTACCTAATGGAGAGCAGGTGATAGCATTGAAGGAGGGATTAGTTTGCTTGGGAAAACATATCAAACTAGACAATGTTCTCTATGTTCCAAATTTGAATTGTAATTTGATATCTGTGTCGCAATTGCTTGATGGCTCTAATTGTAATGTCCAATTTACTGATAAAATTTGTGTTATACAGGACCGCACCTCAAGGATGGTGATTGGAGCGGGTGAACAGTGCAAGGACTTTATTATTTGAAGTCAGCAGTATCAATCTAAGCATGCAAGACAAGCCATATAGATTCTTTTGAATTATGGCATAGGAGTATGGGGCATCCATCTGCAAAAATTGTGCAATCTCTTCCTCAAGTTGAATTTAGTAATAGTTCAGTAAAGAATAAACCATGTGACATTTGTTTGAGAGCTAAACAAACAAAAGAAGTTTTTGTTTCTAATGACACTAAAGCAAATGAAATTTTTAAATTAATTCATTGTGATTTGTAGGGACCTTATCGTGTTAATGCTTCTTGTGGGGCCTCGTATTTCTTTACCATTGTTGATGATTTTTCTAGAGATGTATGGATATATTTATTAACTGAAAAAACAGAAGTGGAACTTGTCATGTATAATTTCTTTACCATGACTAAAAGACAATTTCAAAAAAGATGTGAAGATAGTTAGAAGTGATATAGATTTCTCTACTCAATAGCCTGGCAAAGTTTATCGATTACGTAAATCACTTTATAGGTTAGGATAGGCCCCCCAATGTTGGTTTTCCAAATTGACAACTGCATTAAAGTGGTATAGATTTCTTCAATCTCAATATGATTATTCATTGTTTACTTTAAATCGAGACAAGATACATTTGAGTATACTGGTGTATGTCGATGATCTTGTTATTGCGGGGAATAATGGAGTTGCCATTCAAAAGTTTAAAGATTATTTATGCCACTGCTTCTACATGAAAGATTTGGGAACATTGAAGTATTTTTTAGGCGTAGAGGTGGCTCAGAATCAAGAAGGAATTTTTCTTTGCCAACGCAAATATACTTTGGATATTATCAGTGAAGCTAGATTATTGGGTACTATACCATCTGGTTTTCCCATTGAACAAAATCATCATTTAGCCTTAGCAGAAAATGCATTGTTGGCAGATTCAGAGAAGTATCGGAGATTGGTAGGAAGACTGATTTATTTGACTCTTACTCAACCTGAGTTGTCCTATAATATTCATATTTTAGCACGATTTATGCATCAACCAAAGGAAGCTCATTGGGAAGCAGCTTTGTGCGTGGTTCGTTATTTGAAGGGCAGTCCTGGACAAGGAATACTTTTACGAGCTGATAGTGATCTTCGGTTATATGCTTATTGTAATTCTGATTGGAGGAGTTGTCCTTTAACTCGACGATCTCTTACTAGATATTTTGTTATGTTAGGGACTTCTCCCATTTCTTGGAAGACTAAAAAGCAACATACAGTGTCGAGATCTTCTACTGAAGCAGAATATCATTCCATGGCTACCACTGTGTGTGAACTGAAATAGTTAAAGGGTCTTTTGTTGTCTCTTGGTGTTGTACACTCTCATCCTATACTGTTATATTGTGATAGTCAAGCAGCTTTACACATTAGTGCAAATCTCGTGTTTCATGAGCGAACAAAGCACATTGAAATTGATTGTCATTTTATTCGTGATGAGATTCAACATGGACATGTTCAGACTGCTTATGTACGTAGCTCTGAGCAACTCGTTGATATTTTTACTAAGGCATTAGGGACACAGCAGTTTGGGTATCTTCTACGCAAGTTGGGGGTTTGCAATCTTCACGCACCAACTTGAGAGGGGATATTAGAATATTTTAGGATCTGTAAAAATCTGTAAACTATGTAAAGAGTATATTTAAGATATTTGTTTTCTATGTTTAGAAAGTATTAGAATATTTTAGGATCTATAAATATCTGTCAATTGTGTAAAGAGTATATTTAGGATATTTGTTTTCTATGTTTAGAAGCTTGATCAATGCGTCTATGTTGTATATATATTGGCCCTCTTTGGCCTGTGATATGAAAAACATCACACATGAAATTTTCTTCTCAAAATTTATACATCCCTAGTCCATGACACAGACTTCTACTTGATCATCGTACCAAGCTTTCGACATTCTATAGCAAAGGCTATGGAAGACGATGATGAAATTCTTCAAGCTTCACTTGATGAGTCTAGACAGCCAGCTGAGGGCAAATCAACTCATAATAACATAATAAATAAATTTATTCATTCATTGAAATCGATCAAGATACATTAAGATCAATAGAAGCCTTACTAGTTACCAGCTCTAAATTTTATAATATGTCTTGAAGTTGATCAAGGCATTCATCATTCAAGATATAGCTTTCGAGATCATCGATCTGTGATTGAATGCTTGATAATTCTTTTGATACAAGGTTCGATAAGATCCATAATTCATGAGGCGGAATCTTATTTGAGTGAGTTTTGAAAAGTAATCTATTAAGTTAACCTATCTTGAAATCGAGAGAGTTATATTTGGTCGAATGAGACTTTACCCAATAATTAAACCCTGAGTTCCCTCTAAAGAGTACAAATACACCCGAGTTGTGGCCATTCGCTCTTTATGGGCAACTAGATTAATGTACATATCTTTTAGAAGACTACTGAAGCAACGGAAGTTGTCCGCAAACTGTAATCACCAGTTGGTGGAGATACAACAAATGCATTAGAGCAATGAAGTTGTGCTAAAGCCTTCTCAACCAATTAAAGTCTTAGCAAATGCATTAGCGCCTTCAGTGATAAGCTGACGGGCTTGCAGTGGAGATGGATATGGATATGGATATGAAAGTAAAGAAACAACAAGTTTGCTTTTATTAGGTATTATAACAGTGGATAGAACCAAAAAGACGTAGAAAGAAGTGAAAACTGGTGGTTAGGAAAGGGGGCAATTAGTAAGGAGCGACTCTCCCAGGGTCTTTCAAAATCGGTTTTGTTTTGCTGTTAGAACGTGAAAGAGTGGAGGAGGGACGAGAGCATAGAGGAGAGGCCAACTTCCCTTAGTTAATATGCTTATGTTTTTCTTAAAAGAGCTACTTCTATGGGAAATGGATTATCTCCATTTATTTTTCTCAATTTTTCATTATTAACTTCTTTAAAATATTATCATATCTAATTAATAATTGAGATTATAAAGAATACAATTATATTATGATGGTATCACATAATATTTCAAAAATTTAAATAATCTCGACCATGAATTTATAAATTGAGCAAAATATTAAAAGAATAGTAAATCGAAAGGATTTCATAACTAACATAAGCACGTGTATTCTTTTGAAAGTGTCATAACTATTATTCTATTTAATTGCATTTAAAAGATTTTTTTTCTTTTCTGAAAAGGATATTGATTACATTTAAAAGTTAAAATAAAACAAGTAATACAGCATAAATATATCTAAATATCCAAATACCCTTGCTCTTACAGAATTACAGCACCCATAGGCCATAACTACCGTATCGTAGGACAAACCATCTAATATGGACCAAAAAAACTAATATTCACCACTAAACCTTCGTGGCTTAACACAGCTTATTGTAGATTTGTTGAGGTGATTTGAGGGGGTTCGACGGGTTCAAGCGCTTTGAATCGCATGGATCCAATCCAAGGATCGTGGCTAGGCGGTTCAATAGGAACTAGACATGGTTATGAAGTTTTGGTTGGATGGGTCCAATAGTCGTGGTCAGTTTCTTTAACGGGGTTTTAACATGGTCAAATGGTCCAAGTCGCATGGACTTGATAGTCGTAGCCAAAGTCGAGTGGTTCGAGAGAGGTTTAATGTGTTCAGATACTTAGGATTAGTGGATTATGTAGGTTGGAGTTGTCGATTGGGTGGTTCAGTTAGGCTAGGTCTAGATTGTGATGACTGATGATTGTATTGAAGATGTCAGGTCTATTATTTGAAAGGTATGGCATGAAAATATATAGAAAAAATTTTAGGAATAGCTATTAAGAAAGAATTGTAATTTCTTATATGATAGCAAAGGGAATTTATTATAATAGCTATTACACAAACAAAATGCGACAATAGTTCACGCTCAGAGATGTAATACCATTTGTAGTGGTGGACTTTTATATAGTATTAACAATTGAAATGGGGTTGCAAGAAAGAAAAAACTTCTTATATCAAAGAATTCCATTAGACTCAAATATGATACACTAAAAGAATTTTTTGGGTTTAATTGTTTTACTTATATATATTTAAAAAAAAATAAGGTTTCAACTTGCGCACATAAACTGTAAAAAGTTTTTAGAAGCCATTATTTGTAATTTTATATATTAAAATTTTATTAATATTTATTTATTATCAATTCATTCAAGTGGTATATGTTAATAAGTGTGGAAGTGTTTCTGCAATTTCATGCTCAAACAAGGGATGCTCGTAAGAGATCTAGGAGATTAAAAAGTGAGAAGGATATGATTTCGATGTTTAAAAGTGATTTTCATCTTATAGAATATCTGAAACTTCTCCGATGTGGAAGCCTGCGATTGGCCAAAACCTGATAAGAAATATGTGTCCATAAATGACTACATTTTCCAGTTATATATCCTCTCGTTATCATTTCCACTTCTGCCTTACTATCTTTCATAGTTAGAGAAAAGTATCAAGAAAAAAACTAGCCAAAACATGGCAACCATAGCAGGAGGGCTCAGCCTGTCAGCCCCGAGAATAATCCTAACAAAACCAGCTGATTCACCTAAGATCCCGTGGCTGAACCACCCATGGAGGAGGTGCAGCCACGCTGGAGGTGCTCGTTTGCGGTTAAGACGGATGGCAGCTGTCCCTGAAAGCTTGGACGACAAGGTGGTTGAGAGCATTAGAAATGCCGAAGAGACGTGCTCGGATGATCCGGCGAGCGGGGAGTGCGTTGCTGCATGGGACGAGGTAGAGGAGCTGAGCGCGGCGGCTAGCCATGCAAGGGACAGGAAGAAGGTCAATTCAGATCCCTTGGAGAATTTTTGCAAGGACAACCCGGAGGATGAGGAGTGCCGCACTTATGATAATTAATTAGATTGATATGAACTTGTGCTTTTGGTTTCTTTCTTCTTTAAGGAATTTGTAGATTATTAATGGGTGAATTTAATGATGTGGATGTGAAACTGAAATGTTGGTGTAACTTTTACAGTTCATGTCCTGTTTAGCAACAAAAGTGAGCATAGAGCATATGATGATGTCTGTCAAAACTTGAGTGTTTTTCGTTTGCTAATGTTGTCAAAACTATGGTAGATGGAAGCATGCTCGGAGTCCCCAAGGATAATCCTACAAGCATAGAACAATACGTCCTATGATGGATTTGCGAAAACAATAGGCAAATGAGCTTTGATTCTATTAATCGAGTCAATTGAATAATAATATGTGTACAATGTCAACCTCGTAATTGTAAGAAACTCTCATGTTGTGCATACATATACAAATTGAAGCCATCATCAAAATTTTAGTGTAGTGTTGATGCGTGTGATTAGATCTTTCTTCTAAACTCCATTCCAACCAACGACTTTCCATGGGGCTAGTCAATTAGGTTTTTGTCAACAAGAAAGGTGGCGAAGGAATGTAACCTTTATAATAATCCAACCCAATGCCCCTATTACTTGCTAGCTATTGGACGGAAAACCTACACTAGGTCATTTAATTATATCTTTAAATAAGGTATAAATAGGTTTAACACATGAATTCATCAAATGAATAAATTAGTTCAACTAATATATCTCATCAAGTTACAATTATTCAACCTAAATTTTAGACAATTAATTGAAGCTTAAATAAATTTGAAAAGTTTTCTAACAATAATGCAATTAGTTTAAATACAATCCTTAAAGTTAATCCATTAAGTTGTTGATGTCTTAAGGATGTTTGGAAAATTTCGAGATTAGGCTATTTGGCAAATTCAACTAATAAGTGATTACTTTGTCTTGCCTCGCTTTATCTTGTAGGAAGGGCAAGAATGATTCATTTATTAATTGTTAAGTTTATATTTTTATTTTATTTTTAAGTGGAAGAGCTAAAAATAAAGAAGACCCGAATCCATATTTGCTTCCCTGACCTCTAATTGATAGGAGACAAGCACTCCTAGAAGTAAGGATTTCCTTATGTTCTAGTCTTCTAAGGACCACTATAGTCATGGATTAGACTACTTGCCTTAGCTTACTCATGTTCACTAAGATTTCGAAATCAATTTTCAAGCTAAGCTTTATGATAAAGAGGTGGATATATTGAAAAGCAGCATTTCTATTCCCTTAAAGGGTTTGTGTTTGTTGGGTGAGCTATAAAAATTCCAATTCTTAAGAAAAAGGAAGCTAAAACGAAGTATGGGTTGGATAGGTTGAGAGCAATTAACAAAGGCTTTATCATTGTGTTCTTTCATATATTAGAGGATTTTCAAATTGAGAGAGATTAAGAATTCCTATGATTTCTCAAATTCATCAACCCTGTTGATGTAGGGATCAACTGGATGTAACGGTAGGAGTGGACTTGAATACTAGAAGAGGATGCTATTAGGCTTGAATGCTAAACGTACTCTTTAGTCTTGATTACCTGTAAAACTCCCCTAATGGATCAGTCCATGATGGTCTTTTAATGCTTAAATTAGAAAAAAATGAAAAGAATAAGATGAAATATGCTAACATATATCGGTCTAAGCACTCTTTTCAAAGGGAAGACGAGGTGCTTGGCTAGCAATGTGTATATCAATGATGTTAGAGATTATGTAGAAGGTCCTCTAACTTTGGCTCCTTGCACTATTTATAACATAAGGAGCTCACATACTAAAGACACATGTCAACTCAAGGTTTCTCCATACCCACCACTTAGAGAAGACATATGCTACAAGGGTGACAAGGTAGTTCTATATGCTAGTCAACCATGTACACACTAGCAGTTACATCTAAAACCTATAATGCTAACATTCTCAAGGGATGTCAGGTGTACTCGTTGTATCATAGATGTTAGGAATGTAATCAATGAATAAAGGGCTTTGAGAGAAGGAGCATCGGTTGATCCACAAACCATGGGCCAACCTTCCATGGAGTGTCTGCATAAGAGAAGGTGTCCCTAGTGCAACGAATGCATACCTAAAGGTTAGAGGGAGGCCATAGAGATTGGGGATGGCTAAGTAGATGGCAAGGTGCTCAGATAGACCATCAAGCACTCGAGTGGTCAAGTACGTAGAGATTAGGCCCCTTAGGTACTTCAACATGGGTAAAGTGCTCAAAAGGACCATGGAGTACTCGGGTGAATGTAAGGTACTTGATTCCTCATTCACTAATGGGTCTCAATTGGTCCTCGCTTAGATTGGGCCTTGGGTTAAGCCCAAAATAACCCATCAACAAATCTAATTCAATTCAATAGTACCTGAGCTCTGACAATTTGTTAGAGTAGACTAATATCGATCCCTTTTTATTCCATTTATTTTAAGATGTAACTAAAGCAAGAAAAATTCTTTAAATTGGAAGAAAGAACTAGATATCCTTCAAAGGATACGTAATAACTCATTGATCAAACACTCTTACACTGAAAATAAACGAAATCTATGATACTAGAAATTGATACTTATCATCAAAGATTTGTGATTATATCAATTGAAGCAATAAACCTCCATAATCATATAAAGAAATATGGCTCAGGTTGAGTGACACAGTTAGTGTTGACTATCTCCTTTGTTTGAGGTTATCATGTAACCAATAATTTGTTGTTAACCAATAATGCTGATTATTTATAAGAGCATAAATGAAGTTGGAATATTGAACTGCTAAATTTCCAATACTTATGAAAAAAAAGTTAGATGGTTTAAATGGATCAAGAAAGATCAACGAAGATTATGTTACTGCAAGAGAATTCTTACTTTAAATGTATAGCAACAACTTTATATAATGTCAACCAGTATATACATATAAATTCTTATATAACATGCACATTTTAATTAAAATTACTAATACCAAAATCTGCATATTTGTGTATAATCTGATAATGGAAACGTGTATCAAAATTTTTATATTATACCAATATATATGTGTATGTATATATGTATGTATGTAACATGGTTTCGTATTGCAACTTTATATAAAGTCACTGGTACATGACTTAACATAATTAATTGCCTATTATCTCATGATTTCTGTAGAATCTTGGTTATGTTTATGCAAGTCAAGACGACTTAGTTAACGTTAACCACCTACTTTTATATAAGGTTCTCATGTAGCTTATGATTTGTTGATAATATTTTCATGGTTTTAGGATGATATTATTACAGCTCGTTAATTTCATCAAATGGAATAACGAGGAAATGGGATTGCAATTACTATGGAACGAAAGAAAGGTATAATAAGATGAGAATGGATATTATGATATTTACTTAATTGTAATATAATTGAAATTATATTATTTGCTTGAGTATATTGAATAGGGAATAAATAATGAATAAAATCTAGTATACCAAAAATGCCCTTGATTATTTAATAAATAATAACAAAAAAAAAAGAGGAAACAAAAAATAAAATAAAATAGATGGAACGTATTCTAATTTCTACTTAAACCCAACACCTATATTAGAAACCCTAACCTAAACAGAGAGAAATCGATCCACCATATCTGAGAGAATTACTTAGCCACATCTAGATCTCTTTTCTTCATCAAGCTAGAATCTTCTTCATCAAGATCCCATTCGGCTCAAGTATGCATGATCCTTTCAACTTTTGTCGCATACATTACCAACAATAAAACTTAAGAGAGATGGAAACATATAACCAGAATATCAACTTTGTTTAAATTTGATGTTCTAAGCCAGGTCTTTGTAGAAATAGTATTTAATTTTGTCTTAGGACGTAGTTAAGGTTTTCGTGTTTTTATTTGCACTAAGGCAACTAAATTTCATGGAATTGGGGATTTTTGTACTATTTAGTTGAAAAGTATTTCACGATGTGCGTAAAATAACATTAAGATTTTTTTTAATAACCATGTGAAGTGCAAAATTTATGTGGCAATAATAGCTAAGTCTAAAATTTTTGCAATATGAGCATGATACGGAGTAATTTTTTTTTTTTAGGAGGATTTTTGTTACTTGTTTCAATCCAATCGGTAAAGGTAGCTTGATTTTTCGATAAGTGGATAGGGATTTTTGTCATTTGTTTCTTTAAATTTTGGTTGGTTTTATGTGGATGAGTGTTGATTTCGGAGATGTAGAGAATAAGAAATGGCCATTAGATGATCGCTATCTTAATAGTGTAGTTTGGATGATATCGTACGGCATGGCATGAATTTTGATGTTAGTTAGATGATTCCAGTGTCATTGTTATAAACTAATGGTTTCTTTGGCTAGTTAGATGATTCCTGTGTCATTGTTATAGACTAATGGTTTCTTTGGCTATGATGCAGGTGGGAAGTAGTAGAATAACAATCATGAATTGTTTGGTTGAGATTCAAGTACACACAACATAGTAATTCATTAGCAGGATAGGAGCCTAATTAATTTGTCTGCATACTATTGGAAACAGTAGGCTTAGGTTTCTTATAAATTGTTCTTTACTCTTGCGTAGCTTTGACTACGACATTCAAAGCATTTCAAGTTATATTTTTAATTTTTCTTTCGTCCGACATGTTATAGGAGTAGTTGTCCTTCATCCTTTCTGCATTCTCTTTTCTTACATTGTTCTTAGACTTGGACTATTTTTATATGGTTACTTGGTATAGTTTAGTCTTTTCACCTTATATGGAGCCCAATCAATGACCAAAAAATACCCATATCATATCCAAACAAAATATTTCATCTTCAATTGAAATATAGTATAACAAGCATTATCAATATCATGAAATCGTGAAATGAAGAGGATAACTGAAATCGAAAACACCACCTTAACCGCAAAGAAGCTGTCAAGATTGATTAAAGGCAAACCACATATTGAACTTCAACTGTAGGTTGCGTTCCAGACCATGAAAATCGCAACAGTTCAACTATTAGCATCCTGAATAGCCATCGATTCCAACTCCGAAACCCTAGCTCGAATGTGTACGATGAAAGGATGGACCACGAAGTGAAAGGAATACAAGAAGAGGTCAGATGAGAACACGAAGGCAATTTAGAGTTTATGTTACTTCGATCGATGCGAAAGAGAAACAATTGATAGGTGTGAAGAAAAGGGCAACTCGATTTCGTTGGGTGAATGGTAGTTGAGATTTGATGATTTATTGAAGGGCAAAGGTGGTCTTTTGGGAGTTTGAATGGGGTAAATTTAGAACAAACTAGCTAATTTAGGAGAGGAGTCAAGATTCGGTCCCTTTTTTTTTTTTTTTATGAACGTCGATTCCTTGCTTGGGCGTAATTAGCATCCAATAGAATTTCTATTACATGATCAAAGAACACCAGTAAACAATTTAATAAAATTATCGTGAGAAATAAAGGAGGGAATGATAATCAATTCCATTCCCTCTCAATAAATACGATGTAAATTTCTAAAGTGGTTAATATGAATAACAACATAAACTCATATTATATTTATCTTAGCTCGTTGTGGTGTGGAGAGATGTGTGCTTCTAACCTTCGAAATGGAGAAATCACTAAACAATTGTTTTTACTAAAACTAATGGCAAATTCAAGCACCGAATACAAGATCTAGTTGGTATTTTTTTGTTTTCAATTTTATATGTAAAGTTTAAAATTTTTAAATATTATATGAAATCAAACCATTTTTTTCCGTAACCACACAAAAATGTATCATTATTAATAAAACAAGCTAAACAGAGTTCAACAAGGGGTTAATCTATAAACCCAAATTCCCCTTGCTCCAGCAGGAGCATCATCAAATAACACACAATCCTCAATCGAGGTAAAAGGAGGTCTCAACAAACAAGAAGTCATCCTAGCTTTTGAAAGACAACTAACAATATTATTCGGCAAAAGTTTCGAAAAGAAAAAGTCTTCAGCATTTTCCAACGCAAGATTAGCTTAGTCTACCTGCCTCTTCATTTATTACACGGGGCATCCACATTAGGCTCCACTGCTTCTGATATTGGAAGTGTTCCTTGCATAAGTGTACAACATTTGGAGAATAATTAGATGCTATATCAGGCTTCATGATCAGATCAATAGCCTGTGCTGAGTCAGTCTCAAATAGAACATTCTCCCATCCTGCATAAATGCAACTATAATAAACAGCCCAGATTTCAGCTTCTAAAGAGGAGATTACGGCTATTTGCTTTGCAAAACCCCCTAGACATTTTCCACTATAGTTATAAGCTAAACCCCAACTCCTGCATTAACTTCCTTCCCCTTAAAGGCACCATCACAGAGTTGAATTTAATGTGGTGGTGGTTCCAACCTTCTTGACTCTGTCGGGGGCCTCCTTTGGTGTTTTGTAGTTTTAGGACTGCCCAGTACTCTTTTGCCTTTATTTTTGCAAACTCCATATGAGAAGACCCTTCTTGATTCTTAAAAATAATTCTATACTCCGTAGATAAAATGAAAAAGTGACTTGCCATGGACAAGATGCAGAAATTATTCCACACGGTTTTGCATTCTTCACTATCCAACCTCCCACATTATGGTTAAAAGAGTTCACAAAAATCGCAGCATTATTCATCCTCTGCCAAAACCTTTTTATAGTGTCACATTCCGTGAAAAGACGCTTTATGGTCTCATCGTGCCTTTTACAAAAGACACAAGTTGGGTCAATGTTCCAATTTCTTTTTCAGAGATTGTCTTTGGTTGGAAGACCATCCAGCAAGCATCACCAAAAGAAAAATTTTATCCCAGGATAAAGTCGCATTTCCACACCCAATCCAAATCAGATTTCCTCACATTCTCTTCACATGTTTTTTGATATGCAGATTTAACGGAGACCTCACCATTAGTCTCTAAACTCTAGCACATATGATCCTCATCCGAGTCATGAACAAGGATAACAAATCCCAGCAGAGCTTTCATACTATTATCAATTGGGGATATCTAATTTTCTCTTCATCCCATTGATCTGTATCAACACAGACATCTGCTAGAGAAATATCCTGATATTCCTTCACTAGAGAGCCTACTATAAGATTTCTTGGTGCACCCAAGCCTATCCAATTCATATTCCAAAAGCTAATCCTTTTGCCACTTCTTATCCTATATCAAAGATATTCCTCTAACCAATCTTGGCTCTCTAAACAGTTTCTTAAAGTTGGAGACGTCGTTTTTAATATCTTTCCTCCTTTAACATGCCTCCTTTTCTGCCATTTTCACCTTAGAAATTTCACCCATATTAGCTTCTTTCTTTACCTTTAGCTTCCACAAAAGTTTAACCATGCATGCTTGGTTTCATTTTTTTTAAATTCTAGATACCAACTCCACCCCATTCCTTAGGTTTTGTGACCTGCTCCCATGCTACTCCATGTTTATCTTCTATTCTCAGTGGTTGATCCCTAAAATAAGTCTCGAACAATTTTCTCAACGCATTTCATAAATCCTGTAGGCGATTTTGATGGATTGCATATAATACCCAATAGTTCCCTCAATAATAGATTTTATAAGGATATTCCGACCTGCTATACTAAGGACCTTCGTTTTCCACCCTGAAAGTTAGCTTCTCAGCTTCTCTAAAATTAAAGATAAAAGCTTTTGTTTTGATATACCCAATCCTTGTTACTAGGAATCCAAGATAAATCCCAAGAAAATCGACTTTCCTCAAGCCAATTCAAGATTTGATCCCTTGTCTAAGTGGTTCAGAAACATTCTTAGAGAAAGTAATTGTTTATTTGTCCAGATTTATCTTCTGACCTGCAGCACACTCAAATATATCCAATAGCAGTAGCATGTTCTTAATATTCTGTACAGAAGCTTCACCAAATAGAAGGATATCATCAGCAAACATTAAATGAGATAATTCCAAATCCATTCTTCTAAATCTAATAGGTTTCCACCATTTAGACTCCACCCAAGAGTGTATCCATTTGCTTAGGATTTCCATTGCTAGGATAAATAAATATGGGGATAAAAGGTCTCCTTGTCTTAGTCCCTTGGAAACAATAAATTCTTGAATTATTCCAACATTGATTAGGAATGAAAAAGAGGAGGAGGACAAAAAGGATCCTATAAGATTAATCCACATTTATGGGAAGTTTAACTTCCTAAGAGTATCTCTTAAGAAATCCCATTCAAGTCTATCATAGGCCACCCATCCCTTGGATCCTTTCTTACAAGAAAAAGTATGCATACTTTCCCTTAACAGAATTGCATTGTCAGAAGTACTCCTGCCTGGAACAAAGCTTGCCTCCATAGGGCTAATTAGCTTGCCTAGAACAGTTCTCAATCTATTAGCCAAAATGTTAGTAATAATTTTATATAATGTTGGACAGAAGCTAATAAGTCTAAACTCTTTCAAATTATTAGCCCTAGCCTTCTTTGGAATTAAGACTAGAACGGTTTTATTTATCTCTTCTTTAGCTTGTTGGGTTTCGAAGGTTGTAATAACCTCCCGTACAACAAACTGCCCCACTACATTCCAACACTCTTGAAAAAATCTAGCATGCAAACCATTAATTCCAAGGGACTTATCAATGCCAATACCGTTTACTGCTCTAAAAATTTCCTCTGTTATGACAAAGGTTTGTAACATTTCTATGTCCTCCTCTACCAAAATTGGACCACCTAGTTCCAAAATTTTATTTTCAACATAATTCATGTAGTTTTCTGTTTAGAAGAGATTCCTATAAAAACTGGAAATAAGTTCTCCTAACGTTTTCTCCTCTAAGACCCAATGTCCTAAATGACCAAATAATCCCGAAATTTTATTCTTTGACCTTCTTGTCATCATGCTTAGGTGAAAAAATGTCGTGTTTTTCTTCCCCATTAACAATCCAATTAAACGTTGCTTTATTAGGCCAAAGAATTTTCTCATTCAAACTTTTACTTACCACCTTTGTCACCTAAATTATTAAATATTATAAAGAATCAATTTTTATTCATCCAGTTTACCCCCGTGTTTTATTTAAAAGGGTAATATGGTAAAGGCTCGTTAGTTTAAGAGTATCGAGTGTAAATAATTAGAAGTAATGTTGCAAATTTAACCAATGAAATTTAATAACTTTGTATAAAATTGAAAAAACTAGTGATTTTGCCGCTCTACCCCTACATTGCTGTTCAACTATTTGGAACTTACGATTTCATTTATCGCGATGGATACGATTTACTCGTGAATATAAAATTGGATTCCCCAAAGTTTTCTGGCTAAAGAAAAACCGCGTAAGCTTGGATGAGGGGGGAAAAAGAAAAACTATGTACGCCAGGACACAATCTTAGCCTAGAAAGCTGTCAGATTATGATTGGAAATACAAACCGAGTCGAAACGTAGATTCCCAATCGATATCTCATTCCCCCGGAGAAGAACATGTTTAGCATAAAGAGAGAATATGGAGGACCATCACACGCATGAAATACAAAGGAAAGATTAAAAAAAAAAAAAACCCATGTATCTTTTGCAAACCGCTGGGAACTCAAGCTTAGGCATTTGAGATTCTTCCACTAAGTGCAAGTGGAAGTGGAAGTGGAAGTGGAGTTATAGCAATGATCTAGGACAACCAAATCCACCCTACCCCTTGCATAACTTGAATATCAGCCTACGGTAGAAGACAGTTCACATCAACCTCATACATTCCTGACAAGCTTGTTACTTACCAAGGAGGAAAAGCATAGGAAGAATAGCAAGATGTGTAAACACGCAATGTATCTCGAAAGATCAACCATGCAATATATCTGAAAAGATCAACTATGAAGACACAACGGATCATAGGCTACTACTTTTCAAACAACAGACCGAGGAGTCATACTATGCAATTATCACCCACTATTGAGGCAGCATCCATCTGATGAGATTAAATGCAGTATGTCACCATGCACTCACATCTGAACCATGGAACAGAAGAAATCTGATCACATAAGAATGCATGGAAAGGCCTGAACTAACAGCAGTGTTTTTCTTTTTTTGGGATAAGTGAACTAACAGCGGTGTTGCTTCCTCGTGCAAACAAAATGGGGGGAAAAACTGCTAAACAGAACATGATGCTGCAGATTCACAATGACAATTGCAGTCGAAAAGGAACTATCATAGTTAAAAGTACCTGGTGCCAAATTAATACATAAAATTCAAAGTAACAAACACTAAATCAGCATACCAGATTCGAACAGCAATAGTTTATGAAGACCTTATGATATTACAACAGAAAAATGCATCAAATTCAAAGAAATTGATGATAGTTTAACTTATTGGATTCACAAAACTCATCCCCTCCAGGAGTCATGGGGTCGCAGAAAAGTTTTTAAGCAGACACAACATCTTGTCTTTCTTACATCAACATATTACAGTGAACCGAGACAAAGGACAAGCACAAAGAAAAAGACATCCTTCCACAACCACAATATAGAGTAACGCCAGCAAGACCATCAGAACTGAAACATATCTGCAGATGCAATAATGGGCGGTACCGTGCAAGGAAGTTGCCATGGCTTCAACAAAGGATCGGGTATCTCAGGGATGTCCAATGCAACCCCACTGACCTCCCCAACCACATAAAGCACCGAGTTCAACGAACTTAGCCTCTCTGTTAATTCCATAATCTGTGCCCTCAGGACATTGTTCGCAGACTCAACCTCAGCATAATTCTGCGAAACTTCATTGATCTGCATCATGACTTGACCATTTGCCTTCTGCAATTCACCCACTTGGCCGACCAAATCCTCCAGCTTTTTCTGTTTCCTCATCCGCGATCGCCTGGCCGATTCCCTGTTCGATTCCATTCTCTTCCTCTTCTTTTCATCGATAACAGCGTATCGCGGATCACAATCTGAACCAGAGCCTGAACTGGAGCTCACTTGACGCTGAAGCGAACCCATAAATAAAACCTTTTTCCCCTCAAGTAATTAATTTAATTACCCAACAAGACAAGTTTCCGAATTTATACAAGAAAATCTACAACTACGGGACCTTTTTTTGGTTAAAACTTAGAATCAACAAATGAAAAAAACGATAAGGGAAATTTGGGGATTTCAGATTCAATCGACTCGATGAGGGGCTAATTCATGAAAACACATAGAACCAGTACAAGAACACGACGGAAAAGGAGTGAAGGATACGAACACGACGCATCGCGATATCAAAATTCATAAAATTTCCACATGAAACCCTAGATTCATTTGAAAAAACCCTAATAACAATCGAACTCCCACAATTTCTTCACCTTCTTGTGTAAGAAGTCAAAGCAAACTAATCGAAATTCCCTACAAACTAAAGGATATGAAAGATCACAAGAGGAATTAGAAGAGAGAAATAGAACTTAGCTGAAAGAATCATTAGAGAGAGAGAGAGCGCAACACAAGCAACCGAAAGCGAAGCCGAAGAAGGTTAACAAGGTTGCGGGGTTGTGGATTTATAGAGGATTAAGGCTGTTTTCGATTGGTGGTTTCCACGAAGATGCGTTTATTTAATGAATAACTTTAAAGTAGGCGCGACTTTTGAGGTTAGTTTTTACAATATGAGTAGGTGTTGGCTGGCAATGGCCGTGGGGAAGTGGGACCCACCGAACCAGAAGGGGTATAGGGTTTTAAAACTTTAAACGCACCTTGTTTGCGTGTCATGCATGATTTTGAGTTGGGTCAAAGCCTAGGGGCTACGGTGGATTTTTATAAAGATAATGAAACGAGGAATATGCTTTAAAATTCGGAATCTTCTTTTTTTTATATATCTCTTTTTTTATTTATGAATTTTCTGTGTTGTCCAATTTCCTGTGGATCTTTTTTTGGCATTGATTGAGAGTGTTCTAGAAAGATTAACGTAGTTTCAAGCTGATTTGTACGTTTCAAACATTTTTCTTTAACATTTGTGGTTAGCCATATATCTCGAACGGACAAAGTGGGCAGCATTTCTTGCATCTCTAATAATTAATTGTCTTTAATATATTGTCATTCCATCTTTTAATGTAAAGGATTTGTTACTTCTTTACCATATATCGATCCGGTTTCCTATATTACCATTTATTTTTATTTTTTAAAATCCAAACCATTAAATTCACAGTTTATTTAATAATTTAAATTTAAACAACTAAAAATCAAGAGTAAAATAAATAATAAAACAAATCTTGTAAAGCCTTAGAACTAGAGAGCACCATAACTCGCCACGTATCCGTACTAATTAGGAACATGTTAAAACTCTAAAACTAACTCCAACCTCTATCACCACTTCTAACAATTGCTTAACAAATTCAAAACAATAAATCTTCAAATATATCAATTCAAGTAACTTATAAACGAGTTACTTCAATCATAATATACTAAATAATTAGATCTTGATCTTTTATAACTTACAAAACTAACCGTCTCTCTTTCCCAATCCGATGACAGCAATTCCATACTTATAAATTTATCAATTTAACCTGTAGTTGAAAAAAAATAAAACAGTAAACTAAAACCCAGTACGGGTGCATAAATATATATAAATGTCAAGCCTAAAACATACACATCCGTATAATGCAATTATAATAGAATACAAATAAATATCAAGTTACTTATCTTTAATTTAGGTTAGCAACTAACAAAGGAGGTACTCATGACCCTGTCACACCTTGATCTTTGTCCACATATATAATTGAATATAAATATACATTTTCTTTTAAATTCTTTACACCTAAAGTCCAGAATCCGAAGACCATAAAATATAAAATTCTAGTTGTACCATTCCATATAATTCTATATAAAAATCCACTAAGTAATCCCTGCATATGATTAACGGTTACTCTTATAAGGAATTACTACTGCAAGCCCTTAAAGTAAACGAGTCAAGCACACCAACAATCAAGGTTAATTAGGTCATATATGAATTAGTCTGATTACATTCTAAGTCTAACAAACATAAGCAACAATCAAACAATACATACCTAAGATAGTTGAGATAGCACACGAGCAATCAAGGTCAATTAGGTCATACATGAATTAGTTCGATTACTTTCTAAGTTCTAATAAATACAAGCAACAACCAAGCTCCATATACCTGAGATAGCTTAACCAAACCATTAATTGAGATTCCACCAACTTTAAATCCATACCGACTAACTCCTTGCCACCCATTAAAGGAGAACTCAAAATCTAGCACAAATTTATTTGAGATTAGGAACAATTGTATATTAACTTTCGGAGGATTAATAATTAAGTTTCTCTTTATTTGTTTATTATTATTCAAGAATCTTTTATTAATTTGTTACTACATCCAATTTTATTAGTTAAGAGTGCCAATTAAAATTAGTCAAATCAGTTCAATTAGCAAGGAAATCAACTTAACCATATAAACCTGACTAACTAACCACATTGTAGTAATCAAATAATGCTTTACGACCAATCTTTGTTGACGACCCTTACGGCTTTAATATTAGAGCAAGCTATAATAACATTTTGTTGAAAAGAAAAAGTCAAAATTAGCTACTTTATATTAACCAAATGTAACAAGGCATCAAGTTCATGATCAATTTTTAGGATAATAAATAATGAAATCACCTTCTTTACCCAACAATGCCCATTACTAGAGAAGAGAGGAGGAAAATAATAAATAATATTATTATAAATAGTTACTACTAGCCACGACTCACAAAATAATGAAAACAAAGTATTAACTTCATTAACAATGATAAGATAATAATAGTTTAAAATGAACTTGTAGGCAGTATTATTAACTTCCATATAGATATGTGTGTGTGTGTGTAAGGACATGTATATGTATATTCTACCAATGTCGGGAACGAATCGAAATAGAAGTTCGGAATTGGAAATGAAGTCCAGAATAAAGGGAAGCAATTCATCTCTGTATGGAATATCTTAATGTTTTCTTATATTACCATAAACCAAAACAACTTTTGAAAAGAAAGAAAAAAAATTAAAAAATAATGATAACAATTTAATATGAAGCATCATTCCAAGTGAGTCATTTTCTTAAACGAACAAATGACAAATACCAGTATAACTAAAAGTTGATAATAGTTATCTAATAATGCCAAACAATTAATCTAAGAACATGCCCTATGCTAAATATAGTGGGAACATAAGGTGCTAAGTTGACTCACCGGAAATCGGGAGCACGAGATGCCGAAGGAAAAAAGTTTACCCATCACGAGCTCTAACAGGAAAGGATGATGGGAACTGAGAACTTTGAATCCGATTACATTATAACCAACGAAGGAGATGACAATGTGCAGTTGGTCTAAGACTTGCTGGAGATGGAAATTGGAAAACAAGAGAAACAGACTTACTATACCATGCTTCAAAGTAGAACCAAAACAAAACAGTAATAAAGAGCTTCCCAGAAATAGAGCTTGGAATTGAATCAGCTATCGATACGAGGTTCGTGAAATCGATGCTTAAAAAGTAATATTGTTGCTGGAAGAGATACTTATCGCCAGGAAAGAAGAAAAGGGTTAGAGTTTAGAAATTCCCCACAGAAGGAGATGAAAATAACGGAGAAATATGGTCTGAACCCCAAAACTTAAATTTAACTAAACTTCCTCCATCATTCGTTTGAGCTTTATCGTTCTGTTTTAACTCCGTAAATGCAAACAAGCGAACACGATTCGATGACAATGTTCGAGGAATAGCCAATGGAGTCAAATTGGAAGATGAGATTGAGAGAATAGAGTGTTAGAGAGAGGGAGCTGTCACCGTAGGGGAAGACAAAACTAGCCGAGAGGGAGAGATAGTAAGGGATGAGAGAGAGAATTGGTGGGGCAAAGGAGGAAGTTACGAGCCTATGTTAGGGAATCAAAGTAGGGGTTCAAGGAGAGACGCGAGGAAGAAAGTTGAGGTTGGAGGTGGGGAAAAGACAAAAGGACAAGAGGGAGGGGCAAGAGGATTGGGAAATTAAAGAGGGAGCGAGAGAGAGAAAATGGGAGAAGGGGTTCCTCTTCACAAAGAGAAGAGGCGATGAGGGAAATGATGATTGGGGATTTAGGAAAGGGTTTAAGTAGAGTTTTGCATAGAGTTCGGTTTATTTTAAAACATTTTAGAATATAGGGTATGTTTATATTTGAAAAAGAAAATTTAAAAATTAATTAAAATAAGAGTATATAATATTTAGAAAAGTAAGTTATATATAACAATATCATAATATATATAATACTAATAAATATTTATATTTTATATATAAAATAAAATTTAATCTATTTAATACGTACATAAAATAAAGATTTTAAAAAAATAAAATCAAAATTTTAATTTAGATTTCTATATTATAAGATGCACTTTAGAATGAATTTAAAATTACTTAAAGTATAACAAATTGAGAAATTATCTAC
Source organism: Lumnitzera littorea (assembly GCA_024138015.1). Lineage (NCBI taxonomy): Eukaryota > Viridiplantae > Streptophyta > Magnoliopsida > Myrtales > Combretaceae > Lumnitzera > Lumnitzera littorea. The sequence continues at coordinate 96,332,608 of JAMXBB010000004.1, read as the reverse complement.
TAAAAAGCGATTTTTAACGATACGAGCTGAAAGAATTTTATAACTTAATAAAATTACTAACTTAAATGTGGTGTTTTAGGTCTCTTAAAAAACAACGACAAGACTATAGAAAAATTCATATAAATTATAGCGTATTATATTATTGATCTATTATATTAAAAGGGTTAGAGCAAGTTCAATACTTTAATAGAAGTTAAAAATTATAAATAAGCAAAATGGAAATTACAATTACAATATTATCAGTTATATAAACATCCGCAATGTATGTGCCTTGAAAAAAAAAACTTAATTATCAAGTTAACTACATTAGATGTAACGAATGTTTAAAAAAAAAAGGAAAAAGTTTCAAGCTAATTTGCTCTTTCTTACATTTTCCTTTAATGTTAATGTCGCATTTAGTGTCAAAACTTTAACAAATTATGCAATTTACATGATTAAATCTTTTATAATCATTTACACTACCTAACTTAACACCGTTAGTGTTTGTTTAGTGACGTGGCATGAATTGATACATAACAATGCCATAATTTGACATGTGGCAAGTTTTTTAACATGCGATAGTTGAAGTGGCATGAATCGACACATGGGCATAGCATGTTTTGACACGTGGCAACTTTTTTTAGAAGCTGACATGACACGTAGCAATGTGATGAGTTCCTAGTTATATATATTTTACATGGTAAATTTTAATTATTTTCCTTTAAAATTTGAGTTTATTTTTAGATAATAATACTTAATTGAATAAAATCTTATTTTCTAAATTTTGAAATGATCTACGTGACAAAATGAAAAGATAAAAATAAATTTCACTCAAATTGAAACTAAAATGAGCAAGTTATAAAGGTTTGAAAATCGACACAACCAAATGAAATGAATATATAGTTTCCAAGTGATTTTAGACCAAATTTTCATTTACTACAGTCAGTTACACGACTATGTCCCTGGTTGTGTCATTCTTAGTTTTGAAAAGAAAAGAAAAGAAGACAAGAAGGAATGGTAGTGAGTTATACGACTAAGGAATACAGTCCAATCATTTGTAACAAGCTTTATTTTTTCCATCTCCTATATAAAGCTTCTTTAAGGTTTTCTACATAAAACATTTAAACGACTTTTGGAGAGCTTTTCAAGAGAAGAACACTCAAAAGAGTAAGAGACATCAAAACTTCAAAATTTAAGATTTATTTGATTTCATGATTCACTCTTCTACATTCCTTTATTCTTTGATTAAAGATTATCACTATATGATGTACAGAGAATAAATTTTTTGTATCTAGATCTTATGGAAACCAGATCTACTCATGTGACATGATTTTTATTAGATTTAATTAATTCTTTGCTCTTTTCTTGATTCAATTATGTGTGCTTCATGATTTAGATTATTATTTTCGCGGGTACTGATCTAGAATTTCATATCTTATAAGAGAATGGAAAGATTTTTTATAAAATTAGATTTTATAATATTAGATCTAGGCATAATTAATTAAGATTATTGCAAGATTAAAGATAATTTGTAAAATTTTTTGGATTCTTAAATTATATCTTAGGTGGTTTTAAAATTAGGGTTAATTAGCTTGAAAAAGCTATTAACTTTAATAAAGAACTCTCCCGATCAAGAAAGATTAGAGAAGAAATTATATTACCTTTAGAAAAAATCACATGTTAAATCTAAGAGAAATAAAGATCTAAATATGGTTTGCAAATCTTGAGTTAATCTATAATTTTATAAGCTTTCTTATTTAAGTTCTTGAACAATTCTTAATTAGTGATAATTTACTATTTGCTGCAATTCATTTTAGATTCTTTAAATTCTTGAACTTGAATTTTCTGGTTAGATTATAAAGATCTAATAAGTATTAATAATTAAAGTTCTTAAGAGATCAATACTTAGACTTAATCCACTTATTACAATTTGATATGTATACTTACCTAATATCACAATGCCACGACTTAACCAGTGGCAACTTCTTTGACATATGGCAACCTTTTTTTATAAAATATTATTTTTTAAATTAGCAAACAATTAAAGCTCTAGCTCATTTACTCACATAAGGGATAAGACATCTATAATATATACAAGGTTCTTCTTGTCTAGCATTCCATCTAGGACTTATGACATGAGGGTAATGGGTTTTGAATTATAATTTGCAGTTTTCATAAGAGGATGAGTCAACTTTGGCTAAATTTTTCTCATTTGATTCAACCTTTAATTTTTAAAAAAAAATACATGATTTTTAATCTACTATATGAATAACATAGCATGGCTTATGCATGAACCTATGTTTGAGCTTTAATTGTTTGCTAATTTAGAAAATAATATTTTATCGTAAAAAGCTACCATATGTCAAAGTTGCTACGTATCAAATCATGGTGTTACATCATATTACGTTAGCAAATGGACACTAACGGTGTTAAGTTAGGTAATATAAATGATTATGAAAATTTCAATTAAGTATAAAATTGACATTTTTAAAGTATAGGTAGTAAATTGCACAATTTGTTAAAGTTTGAGTACTGTTGATAAGATATTTTGGGCTTTGGCCCCTTAAGCCCATGCTGACTTGCCTAAGGTCATGGCCTAACTTACCTTTCTCTAAATTCGGCCTCCATATCTATGTAGCTGATCTCAGCTCAAGCCCTTTCTATAGCTTATCTAGTCACAGCAACCAATAATAGCTAGAAGATAGGAGGTAAGGCTTAAAGATCAGGTCAATAACTACCTCTCACGTTTCGGGACTACGTTAAACTCCATAACCCCACTACTCAAGGAGTATGAACATATCACTTGCCTACTAATAATCCCTCAACTTCTAGCAGCCTTTCTCTATAAATATAAAATCGCCTCCCAACAATAAACCACTTAGTCAAATGCATACTTAGCCTACACTTTACTTTAACAGCATCCTTACTCTCTCTACTAGCCACACTAACTTAAGTATCAAAGTGACCACACCAAGCAACACCCCACCGCCTCTTATTGTGTTCTCTTTTGCGGGATAAATAAGTCGAGTGCAAGGCAAAATCTTTTCATTACTCTACCGGCCAGATCCTATAGGCGACATTTGGCACTATCTGTAGAAAGTCCGACTCATCTATTACCTAAACACACTAAACACTCTCCAAACTTTGCCTTCATTTTCTGTATCCGCCATGTCTCGTGTTGAGGATCTAAACAATCAGCCTCCAAGTATGGAAGCCCATTACCAGTGTCTCACTCACTTGAAGCAATTACTAGAGTGTATATATTTTCTAAAGAAGGGGCTTAAAGTAGTTGAGTATACTTTTCAAGTATTGGGCTAATCAAGTGAGACCCAACTCAAAAAGCCACTTCTTCAAGTTCCCAAAAGTTGGTTAAAGCCCTAATCAAATTAATTTTTATCTTTATTTTAGGAAGTAATAGAATGGGCTTGATCTTACTGAAGATTGTCTCTTGTTCCTTCGGATTGAAGTGTTGTAACCATTAGTCTAGGATCAACTTTAGGCAAATGGGCTCACTTACAAATTTTTCTTTGAAGTAGACGAAGTTAGATGAATAGGCTATTTCCTAATCTGAATTACAAAAGAAAAAATGCGTTTCAAGATTGTCCGACTATTATTTACAACGACAAAACCTATTTACAGCAATTTTATGTTTTACAATATATGAAAATTACAAGGGAAATTAAGAAAACTCCAAGTCATTCTATATTTTTATTTTCATCTTATTGGATTATTCATCAATTCTAGATGTCATGAATACATAAAGGGTAGGTTTTAAAGGTTTTTAAGCTTATACAACCTCACTTGTTAAATAACACTTTCATTGGCCACATCAAGCTTAAGTAGGGATGGCCTAATCAACCCCGAGCGATGATTACACCACAGCATCCGGAGCCTCCATAATGGCCCCCAGTCCTAAGGTCCTAATACGGTCTAGGTTTAATTGTTTCTACCATACGTTTACGGAAAATTAAATCCCACCTCCCAAATGATTAAATAAGTAAAACTAAACCTGAAAAGATGTTAGTATAGTTATGATAAATAACAAAAAACAAAAGAAAATAAATAAATTACACTAAGGTTATTTTTAAGTTTAATTTTAAATTTAGAAAGTTGAATGGTTAACCCTCTTGACATCCCCAGTAGAGTCGCCAACTTATCGAGCTTGGTTTTTCACCTTTCCAGTTCTTTTTAAATTAAGTTTTCCTTAAATCAATCAATATTAAACCCTTACCTATTTAGCATTGACCCTCGATTAGGGTTTAAAGAAAACCGGTTCTTTTTACATTTGAAAGTACTTTGGAGTCACCACCCAACCGAAGTTGAGAAAAAGAGTTAAGTTATAATTAATTAGGTAGATTGGTTATAACTTAGCCACTAATCTAATGATTAAAACTAATTTTATAAAATGGTTTTTGAAAGAAGAGATTTAGATATAGGAGTAATAATTTTTAAACCCTTACGGGTACCATTAGTTTTTCAAATTTAAAATTAAACTTAAAGATCACCTTTTAATTTTAAAAGATAGAATTCAATTATTAATTACTCTAATTGGATAAACAAAGTAACCTAAAAATAAAAGAAGAAAAATTAGTTTTTTTTTTTTATCGTCACCCCCGTAAGTGTCTACGTTTCAAAAAGATTAAGTTTACGTTTTTATCTAGTTTGATTTATTTAAAGAAATCTTCCTAAATGGTCCTAGTTCGTATTTAAAAAATTTCTTCAAAATAGCCTTAATTTGTGAAAAAGGTCCGTTTATTTTTTTATTTTTGGAAAACTCGATTTTTCTAAGTGGTAAAACAAATTTATTTATTTATTTACTAACTCGTTTATTTCTTTTTGTTACCTTATTTATTTATTTCTTTATTTATCTATTTCAACAAGTAAATAAAAACTCCCCTTTTCTTTTATTTTCTTTTATTTTCTTTTTTTTTTCTTTTCTCTCTATTTTCCTTCTCTTCTT
>JAMXBB010000004.1:96155824-96322795 GCA_024138015.1 Lumnitzera littorea | reverse complement strand
TTAGTTATTATATTACACTTTTTGCCTTTTCGGTAATTAGCAGTTATTACGCTTAAAATTTGAAAATTTTATAGTCTCCTATTTTACTATTTATTTTCTTATATTTAAGTTTACGGGGTCATTTTTACTAATATTTCTCTCAATAGTTTATAATTTGGGTGTGATCGGATCCTTTAGCCGATCGCCCTAAACCTTGGGTTCTAAGTTCAATCCTATGGTTACTTGTCTGAACTTTGGGGCTTACAAGGATTAGGGTTCCACTTCAGAGATTAACATCCCTAAACATATAATTAATATCCCAATCAGTAATTAACATCCTAATCACCTAATTAACCCTAAATCACCTAATTTTTCCATCATTTTAGGGCTAAAAATTAACTTAAAATTTTCAAAAATTAATTTTAAAAAAATGGCTTCATAGCACTATTCTACATCATATGAGCATCCTACAGAAAAAATTTGAGCTCCAAACTATACTCCTAAGCCTATTTATTTTCCAGTTTAATCATGCTAGGTTTTGAACAATTTGTTAAGGACCTTATATTTTCAGACATAATTAAACTAAATCAATATTTTTCCCTAAATCTACATACAATAAAACCTCAAAATAACAAGTTTCATAATTTTATGGGCAAAATAACTAATTTCATGGGCAAACAAAATTATACAAAAATCAGGGTGAATAAATGACTAACCGGTTCGAAGCTTGCTGGCCGTCCAAATCCGGTCCAAGGTTGTCAGCCAGTCCAGGCGGTGGTTCTAGGGTAGGGTGGTGGTGGTGGTTCGGTCCCTGGTGGTGGTGAGTGGTGGGTTTAGTTCACTTACCTAATTTGCACAGTTTTCTTTTTTTTTTCTGGATTTTCTCTCGATTTTTTCAGTGTTTCAATTTTTCTCAGATCCTAAACTGACCAAATGACTTCTGAAAATTTTTCCCTTATTTATAGACAATTGTAGTAATTAATATGCATTAATTTGATAAGACTTTACCCAAATTCCTTGATTTTTAGCTTTTTGTTTGTCTAATTCTCATTAGCTAATTTTTCTTTTTCTGATTTGAACCTGCCACGACCTGATCTTAGTTCAGCTTATCATCTTCTGATTTTTTCATAATTATTTTATATTTTTCTTTAATTATTTGCTTAGTTTTCAGCCAATTTAGATGATTACGCGTATTTTTATCTACACGTAAATACATGTGGGGTACACGTGAACATTTCTAATTATTATTTTGGTCATTCTAAAATTTTTAGTATACATATAATCTATCTCTAGTAATTTATTAGTTATTATATTACACTTTTTGCCTTTTCGGTAATTAGCAATTATTATGCATAAAATTTGAAAATTTTATAGTCTCCTATTTTACTACTTATTTTCTTAAATTTAAGTTTACGGGGTCATTTTTACTAATATTTTTCTCAATAGTTTATAATTTGGGTTTGATCGGATCCTTTAACCGATCGCCCTAAACCTTGTGTTCTAAGTTCAATGCTACAGTTACTTGGCTTAGCTTTTGGGCTTACAGCTATGAAAGAGTAAAGTTTTTATGTGATAAGAGTTACTCTATATTGTGGGTGTGTTTTGTAATTGGTTTCTTTAAGATTTTTTTTTTCTGTATTTTCAGGATCATAGTTGTGTTTTACATGGTATATTTTATACTCTTCATATTAATTTGAGAAATAAAAAGAAAAAGAAAACCATGATTTATTGGTTTTTTAATTGCATTACAAATTCATCTATAAGTATATTAATGACTGAAAATATACAAATCACAAACCACGATATCCTTGAAAAAATACAATCAATTTAAAACAAAAAATTGATAGACCTTATATGCGCTCATAAGTGTTTTAGACATTATAGTTTATTTATACATATCTTAAAAAACCAAGGATATTTATAAGTGCAACTATATATTCATTTCATTCCATTCTAAACATAGTGGAACTCTATAAGTCACTTGATAGCAACTGTTACGCCCCGAAGTCGCGAAGTCGCAACAGTCCCGCCGTGTAAACCGTTCTGTGATAGAAACTGGCCTCACAGTTCCTACCATAGAGATAATCTACACAAGGCGTCGACGACCACTCGCTTTGAAGTAAACAGTTCGATTAATGTTTATACTACAAATATGATAAGTAACTCAAATTACTATTAAACATAGATAACCATATATATAAGTCCACAGAGCTTCCCAGGAAGATTTACATAATAACTACAGTTTACTAATTTACAGAATAACTAACAGTCTTCAACCTTTAACTACAAGGTCAGTCTAGTTACACATTATGCTAAATAACTTGATCCTCACACCCCTGGCTTCAAAAAGACTAACCTCTAGATAATTGTAGGGCGGCATGGTACTTAAAGAGATTACAAATCAGAACCTGCAAAAGGATCTATAAGGGTATGAGCAACTACAGCTCAGTAAGTTGAATTGGAGACTCATGAATGCATACAAGCACAAACAGGGTTATCAAACAATCATTTTCATGCAATACAACGATCAAGTGTCATCGCACAACGTGGTCCGGTCCATTGTGAAATCAGAGAAATTTCACCCGCTCCGATCCGGGTTGAGGAGTTCCATGTTATGCAGCAGCTCACAACCAAACCCAGGCTTGTGCAATGGAGACCTCGCTCCTCCTGCGACTACCTTCGAACCATTGACTTCACCCCTGCCGCGACCTCCTCTCCTGTCACTTAGTTCGACTAAGGATGAAGAAGGGACCATTTTGCAATCCTGCGCTATCCCTTTCGAAGGGGTCGGTATTTGGTTGGAGAGTCCTATGATCCCCTAACGGGTTGCAATGCATGACGTTTTCGGTTATTACGGTCGACTAAGATTAAATTCCGGTTAAGGTTTTCAAACAAGTTCATACCAATTAAATCAGTCACAAAATCATTCACAGCACAAATTCCAGCACGAATTCAGATACATCAAACACATGCGCAAACTACTTACAATCACAAGCATATACAAGCCTAAGTCTCCGAGCACCACAAAACTAGTACTCTATTACAATAAGCAATAACCCAACTTACTTGAATTTGCTCGATTCTCAAATTGCGAGTTGATTTGTTTCTGGGTGTCCTATAATACAAATAGGTTCTTTTAGTACTTATATTTTATGGATTCTTATTCTAATTTATAATGTAACTCATTTTCCTCATATATACCTACAACGTATTAATAATTCGTTGTATTCTATTTCGGGGTTCGGTTCCTAAACTAGATTCTAGTTTTTATTCCTAAGTTGTGATTAGGCTCGAATCCCAATGTGACATTAATCACCTTATGTTCGGGTATTCAAATATCCTATTAGATCGTAATTTTGGTATTCTAACTATTCGGTACACGCTAACCCTAATTGAGGTATCGGATTTATTCCCGATGTGTAAAAATTTTACATTTTGAGATATTTACTTAAAATTAAATATTATTTCAGATTTATTATTTTTCTGTTTTCAATTATAATATTAACTAAATAGCTTTATTTTTTTAGATTTATTAATTTACATTTTCACATATTCCTAATTTCTTATATTCTTTACTTAAATTCCCTAATTAATCATACTTAATACCTAAGAGCTAGGATTAGGGTTCCACTGCAGAGATTAACTTCCTTAATCATCTAATCAAGATCCAAATCAGTAATTAACATCCTAATCACCTAATTAATCCTAAATCACCCAATTTTACCATCATTTTAGGGCTAAAAATTAACTTAAAATTTTCGAAAATTAATTTAAAAAAAAGGGCTTCATAGCACTGTTCTACATCATATGAGAATCCTACAGAAAAATTTTGAGTCCCAAACTACATCCCTAAGCCTATTTAATTCCCGGTTTAATCATGCTCGGTTTTGAACAATTTCTTAAGAACCCTATATTTCCAGACATAATAAAACTAAATAAATATTTTTCCCTGAATCTACATACAATAAAACCTCAGAATAACAAGTTTCATAATTTTCTGGGCAAAATAACTAATTTTACAAAATTATACAAAAATCGGGGTGAATAAATGACTAACCGGTTCAAAGCTTTCTGGCCGTCCCAACCCGGTCCAAGGTTGTCGGCCGGTCCAGACGCTGGTCCTAGTGTAGGGTGGTGGTGGTGGTTCGGTCCCAGGTGGTGGTAGTGGGTGGTGGTTTTAGTTCACCTTGCTAATTTGCACAGTTTTCTTTTTTTTTTTTTATTTTCTGGAATTTCTCTCGATTTTTCTTGTGTTTCGATTTTTCTCAGATCACAAACTGTCCAAATGTCTTCTGAGAATTTTTTCCTTATTTATAGACAAATATAGTAATCAACATGCATTAATTTGATGGGATTTTGCCCATTTCCTTGATTTTAGGCTTTTAGTTTGGCAAATTCTTATTGGTTAATTTTTTTTCTTTTCAGTCACGACCTGATCTTGTTGCAGTTATCTTCTTCTGATTTTTTTATAATTATTTTGTATTTTTATTTAATTATTTACTTAATTTTCGGCCTATTTTAGCAATTACGCGTATTTTTATCTACACGTAAATACATGTAGGGTACACGTGAACATTCCTAAATATTATTTTGGTCATTTTAAAATTTTTAGTATACATATAATCTATCTCTACTAATTTATTAGTTATTATATTACACTTTTTGCCTTTTCGGTAATTAGCAGTTATTATGCTTAAAATTTGAAAATTTTATAGTCTCCTATTTTACTACTCTTTTTCTTAAATTTAAGTTTACAGGGTCATTTTTACTGGTATTTTGCTAAATAGTTTATAATTTGGGTTTGATCGGATCCTTTAGCCGATCGCCCTAAACCTTGGGTTTTAAGCTCAAACCTATGGTTACTTGGCTTGACTTTAGGGTTTACAGCAACTACTATTCTATGGTTGTTACCAAATATAAGATTGAAAATTTCAATACATTTTAGATCACATCCAACACAATTTAAAATGCATTAAATAATTATTTAAATAATTAAATTTCACATAAACAATCAACTGGCTATTATTATCATGATCTATACACAGAAAAAATAATTTAGCTTTTAAACAAAATTAAAATGGGAAAGGCTTTTATGAGAGTAATAAAATGCACAAGGAAAAGGCTAAAGCCATTATAATCTAGTGACTAGTATTTTCAAACCCAACTCGGGTAGTTGACTCGATCATGTGAGAGGGTAAGAATTGAGGAGAGAAACCAAGTTCGATTGTGAGTTGAATTAGGTTAGATCATAAGGGTTAATCAAGGTTTAACAACACTTCTTGTGATATGAATATTGGTCTCCAATATAGGATGGATTGGGTTCAATTTTCTTCCTTTAAAGTGGTACTATGTGTAATAGTTAGCAAAAAAGAAAAAAGTCTCCGAATCGAATGACTCATTATTAGGTTTTGCAAATGAGAAAATTACTCTAATACACTCTTAAGAAAATAGAAACAATTAGTATCAATGGATATAAGCATTTACAAACAACCAACATTAAGAGTATTCTTAGTTCAATTTGATTTGATACCCATCCAAAACAAACATGATCCCATTTGAAACGACTCGGTTCTTATTCTTAATAAAATAAACCCCTTTAATGAATCAAAGATTAGAACCGAATAACTTTAAATAGACTTGATCCAATTTGGTTTAGTTCAATTCAGTTCAATTTGAACAGCTTTTAGAGGTATCTCATTCTCATTGATAATATTAATAGATACCAAAGTTTTAAACTACATATTGATGTTCAAATAAAGGAATATTACAAATAACTAACTAGTTAACATTGTATCATAGTGATCAATGATAGCAAAGGTGTATGGGTGTGCTCAAGAGGTAAGGTATAATGGTGAAAGAAAAGGAGTAAATTGTCAAAGCTAAGAATAAGGCTATAGATGATAAAAAAAAAAAAGTAAATAAGATTAGATTGAGATGTCCATATGGTTTTTTTTTTTTTCTACTTGAAGATGTCCATAGGGTTGAAAACTAAAAAATGTCACTTGTTTTTTACTATTAATAAGAAACAATTCAATTAAGATTCAAGTAGTTTATTCAATTCAACCCTTCAAACCGAACCATAAACCATTTAGACTATCTTTAACTAAACTGCAAACCAATCCAAGATACAAAAGAACAGCATTTTGTAATTCAATCCAATTCAATTTGGTTTGATTCAATAAACATCCCTAATCAACATTATTGCAATGGTATATACATGGCAAAATTACAAATATTCAAACAAATATAAAAGGGGGAATGGTTTTGTGAAATTATATACCAATTCAAGATATTGAAAATAATTTACTCATTATCAAAATAAATTATACAGCATCTAATTCATTGTCATTGAGGACAATCAAGGAAATTACATGTAGAGGTAAAAAATTGACAGAAGCAATTAGTTAGCATTTATTTAAATACTTATCCATGTAAAATGTGTCTCAATTCTCAATAAGTAAATTATGCTGCATTTAATTGATTATCATATCATATGTATTGGAAAGCAATTGATAAGATGTAATTAGTTTGGATTTGTATAAAAGCCAGTAAATGCACATCTACAATGCATTTTCAAATACTAAATGACTATAGTCTATTGAATTTGTTTTACTAATTAACAATCATTACAAGTTGAGCACGTGGAGATGATGAATAGTTTGATAAAACATAATAGAAAATATATCATGCATATTGCTATATATTAATGTGTATTTGTTGTATCTTAATGTTTATATTAATGTGTCTTTACTTAGGTTTTTCTTTTCCAAATGTATTTACTTAGTTTAATTGCATAAATTACTATACATTAATGTGTATATGGTATTGTTTTCCCAAATAGAGGTATAATTATTTACATTAATGTTTCTATGGGTTTATCGATAGACAATTATTTAATATAAGTTGACTATATAAGTATATACTTATCACTATAAATTATGTATGGTGATAGATAATGGTAGAGGAAGAGGAAAATAAACTAAAAGTCGAACATTGTTCTTATTTTATGTTGTTTATAGTTGCTAAAAATTGTTAAAATAATGAACATTTCAGTAAGGGCACCACCATTTGCTCATCCAATAAATAGTTCTTTAGATCGATAATTCTACGTACATATGACTTGTTAAGAATTATTAAGTACGCGATGATTGTTTCACAAAATTAAAAATTAAAAACTCATGAAAATAGATAAGATACTAAAGGTCAACTCTCCCACTTTAGTAATACATATAATTGCCATTGTTACTGCATATTAATATGTACTGTTTCTCGATACATAATCATTATTGTGAATTAATATACTGTAATTATTATTGTGAATTAATACACTGAAAGTCCAACCTTATCCTTATTTTATGATGTTTACAATCACTAATGACATTTTAATAAGGATAAATTTTTTTAACACAGTTCCACAGAAGTGTAAAGCCAAAAAGGGAATATCCGCTTCATATAATTCATTATAGGAAAAAATATATAAATTTAGTTCTAAATGTTTAATGATTTTTCTGCCTTAGTCCTCAACATGTTATCTTTTATATTCAAGTCCTCAAAGTTTGCAAATGAGTCCTTTTAATAATTGCATTAAGTTTTCCATCCTTGTTTTAACACGTAGAGTAATTTGATTAGTTAAAATAATTAATTTAATTAAAAAGATATTATTTTATACTTTTTTGATAATCTACAAAAAAATATTTAAAAAATCTATAATATAGAATACAACATAAAAATAGTCTACAAAACTAAATTAAAGTAAGATAATGATAGAAATATACTAAGGTAGTAGGAAAAATATAAAAAATTAGCAAAAAAAAATTTTTAATTAGAAAAATGAAAAAAAGTCATTCCAACTACCTGCCAGACAAATAGATTGATCGTAACCCAATAAAAAATATGGGTTGCTCGACCCATCATTTACAGGAGCTTAGCTATCCATCACTTTTAAAGGGTTATATAAACTCTTTAAGATGGTAGGTAGCTATCCTTATTTTTTACTTAAAAATAAAAAAATAAAATAAAATAACTTAATAAATGGGTCATGCAGGTTTTCTCTTGAATATTTATATATTTTTAAATTGTTCCCCACTCTTTATCATTGGTAAGTTAAATAACCCACTCTTTTAAGTAATTTGCAATTCAATCAACCAAATGTGGTTGTTCTTATCACCCTAAGGTTAAGGGTAGCTGAATATAATTTTTTTTTCTTTTTTGATTTTTTTAAATCTTTTAATTTTTTAAATTTACTTAATGAAAATGTCTCTTTATTATATAATTTAATTAAATTAATTATTTAGGTCAATTAAAGATCGCTACCTATCATTCCCGACAGAAAAGCTAATGACGTCAACAAAAAGATTGGTCTGCAAACTTTCTCAAATATTGAGAAATCAAAGACTGAAAAAAAAAAAATCAAACTTTAATAACTAAATTTGTACTTATCCATAAGATAAATATTATTAAGTGTTTAGGGCTATTTCGTAAACTTAAAAATTCATGAGCATATGTAATAGCAGAAGTCAGCTCTCCTATGATTATAAACAAATAAATTAACCCTAAACTCCAATTCATTGGTGATTTAAAATTTGTAGAAAGAGATTCGCAACCTTAATTAAGATCATAGACATCAACGTAGGTGAAATGAAGGTGAAAAAGCAAATAAGAAAGGCAAAAAAAAACCTAGCCAAAACAAGAGCAGGCGTTCGAGTGACCTTCATATGGTCACTACTCACTGGACCGTCTAAGGTCCTATTTGATCACCCTGGTTGTTTCACCATTGTTAGCCTTAATTTGACACAACACGATTACTATTCCAGGTCGAGACGAGTTCTACGCAAACGCTATCAAATCGATCACAGCAATGTTATAGCTACTAGTAAAGATTATCTCATTGATCTCATCACCAATCATGAGGAGATATCTTGTATTACTATAGCATACTTATTATAAAAAGAAGCATTGCTATTATATTATTGCATTAATAAATATCTTTTGCTACGTTTGTAGGTTTTTTGGAGCGGTTGCATCGACATTGCTGATTGTACTTGTGAAGTTTCCCATTCTCTTGCTCCCTTTAACACCACCGCCTCTTAGAAAAAAACTGCAATGTTTTGGATTTAGTATACGCTTAGTTACATACAGTGTTAGCTACACACTTAGAGATAGACGTAATGAAAGGAATATTATGACTAGGTAGATACATTGTCTTCATGATGAATACACTTAGAGTTAGCCACTTACTTTTCAGTCGGCATTTGTCTTTTTATTTTATTTTATGAAAATGTTATTTTTTTTTTTTATAATTATGTTTTCCTTGTGATAACTGTAATAAAAAGTTGGTATCTACCAAATTTTTATCTAACCTTTTACCAATCAAATTTTTTTTTACAATTTTTAATAACAGTGTATTTTATGATTAAAAAATTGATATCCATCAACATTTTTTTTGCAATTTTTTAGTAGCACGTGTATTTTTTAATAACATTACTAAAAAATACATATGTATTTTGCAACTGAAAATTCAACAGCCCGTTCTAAGTATATCCTGATAATTTCATTATACACTTCTATACTTAGTAGGAACATAACTCAGATCATGGTGGTTCCAAAGCTTAACCCCTTCCACATCTACAGTAGATGCTAATAAAACTGGTTGTAGCGGATCTAAGATCCAGTTCCTTTTTTTGAACCCTCATCCGATGTTCCATTGTTAAAATAACAAGGAGATGCAAAACTCGTACATTTGGCCTGAAATGCACGATTAGATAAGAAATGAATAATAAAAGAGGATGATACTCAACGAAAACCACTTAAAAGAGGGTAGAAAAAGCCTTGGAAAGCACTAAAAATCATTATGCTCGAAAAAATTAGATCTGTTAAATTTCTAGACTTGAAAAAATCCAAGCAAAACGAAAATCGGTGTTAGATTGATTTAGAGAAAGATGAAACTGAGATAAAAGAATGAAAATTTATGAGAAAAGAAGGTCACAATCAATTTGGGGCTTTGAGGTTTTTTTTCTTAAGTTGGTGTTGATAAGGATGATGGATTTAGCTTATTTTAAGATATTAGAGAATTTATAGGAATCACATATCCTATTATTATGGCATGAAGATTTTTGTATAATTTTATTTTAGGGCATTGTCTTATTATTTACCAATAATTAGAATTATAATATCAAGGATTTTATTTGTATAATGCCCCGCCTTCTAAGTATCTACTTAAAATTTTTTCTCTACTTTTAGTATCAAAGAACAATTAGTTGCTGTCATTCTTAAATTAAGGATAAGGTAGAATTTATAAATTACCTGTCAATAAACTTCATAAAGCACTTGACTCCAAATGCCTTATTATTCAACATAACAAATTACAATGGAAGCTTTTACAAGAACAAGTCAAACTCAGAGTATCACAATTACATAACTCTTGGTTTATGCACGATATCATCATAGAAGATATATATTATATTTGCTATATTATATTGAAGCCTACACTTAATTGCTTGAATCTTCTAGAAGTGTTGCCTCTATGAGGCTGAGCCAAATCCCGCAACTACTCATTTCCCCTTAAGAGAAATTAACTCCACTTAGCGTTCTAAAGTCTTCTTGCCTTAGTAATGTGGTGTCTTGTCTAAACTTCTTTTACAACCTAAGGATAAGACAACTTATCCTTAGTGGAGAAATGCGCTACCAAGGGCGAGAAGACAATCGTGCACTGGTGTCACCTTAAGGTTTGAATCTTGGAATAGAAAAAGTAGAACCAATACTGGAGTATATGTCCAACTCCTCACTAGCAGCCTGTCGAGCCCACTTTCTAGGTAACTAGAAATTTAAGGGGTATGGGCAGATGATAAATTCATCAATAGGGTCACCTCCAACTAATATTATAGGAGGGAGTATAGGATTACCTTGATAATACTCAAAATCTTCGATAGGGGGAAACTTCTGAATAGGCTTAACATAAAAGATAGGGACATCCAAATGTACATCCAACTCCTCAGCCTTGACACCCTATTTAAGTCCATCGACCTCGATCCCCCGAAGATGATCAAACTAACGCTCGATGCTAGCCTAAATATCAACCATAGCTCGACTATTATTCTAGGCAATGATCCAACCGTGATCAATACAGTGGTCTATGGCTAGGGCCATACCATCATCAACAATTCGCCAGTAGGCAAATACAGAGGGCTCTAACCAGGGCTCAGTATGGACTAAGAATACTAACTCGTGAGCGTGCCTAGCATTTTCCTCTGATTCTAACATGTAAATCATCTGTACGTCTATCAACATCGCATCTGGTGTGTAGACAACCTAATGAAGTCTCCAGTCTCACCAATAGGCATTCAAACTTGCCTCCTAAGCGATGAAAACATCATCTAAGGTATACGGTTTATCTACTAATGCTAAATCATTACATAAGATCCAAACTCAGTACTTGTACTCAAATAATGTCTCATTAGCTTGGAGACAGAACAAAACCCAATAGGTCAACAACTCGAGACTAGACATCTGAGTTAATAAAGCATATAATTATTTCTAATATTATATTAGTATAGAGTTAATTAATTAAGTCTTAAAACTTAAATACTTATCCTAATTCTACCCCCCTTAATCTCATAAGATAAGTTATTCTAATGTCTAAGGTCGGGTTTTATTTACACTATTTAAGATCATGCTCTGATATCACCTTTCCTGTCACAACCTGAGGAATGGCTTAACAGTAGCAAGTTGTCGTATGCCATATAAAAGACTATAAATTGGCTTCCTTCCTAATCAATAACCTTTTATACAACATACAAGGCTACTATACAACTAGTTATCCAAGAGTTAAATAGGTAAAGATCATATCACAACATATATAATAATATAAGATTTCATACAATAACATCTCTATATAAAAAATACAGGACCTTAAGTTTCAAAATATTAATAATCAAGCTACAGTAATAGAGATAGCAATCTTATATGGCTACTAAATATCATGATACAAAGCATCATCCAACTATTAGCTGAGAGTCTCTCTCTCTCTCCACACACACACACACACACACACATATATATATATTCACTCATACTCTCTCTTTTTTTTTCACACACATTTCCCAAAAAGTCCTAGACTGACCTTAGGCATGTCTTAGCTTGGATCAATAAACAGGTCCTCCTGTATCAAAAGCCTATAAGGGTGTAAGCTATAAAACTAAGTGAGTTATTCTTCAACCATACAAAAAAGCAAGCTATTCAACAATTAATTACAAATATATAAATGCATGATCAAGCAGAATACCATACAAATACATACAGTTGACCAGATACTATATGCAACTTATATTTAACTCCCTCTAAAGATAAAGTTGGAGAATAAATAGTACTAGTCAAATCCAGATACCATACCTAAACTCACATAACTATAAAACTCTATGTTTCGTATTCAAGATAAAATAGTTTGTTTAATTCTAGGTTTAAAAACTAAGTTCTAGGTATGATTGTGAGTAGGCCTCCGCAATCTACACTCACCCCTAAATGGGGGCCTCTAAACTCGACCTTTAGCCAAGTAATTGGCGTCTCCAACGATTAGTAATTTTATAAGCCAAGGTAAGGTCATGTTGTACGAATATACTATACTAAACACTTTAATCTTAAATATATATATCAACTTTCGCATAGCCTCTCGCTACCTTCGTATACTGTAACGACAAGAATATTTACAATGTAATGCATACTTATGAATGATCCAATTTAATTTAATAAAGTTAAGTATATTTAAGTTTGGTTATTAGGCAAGTAACCAATATCACAAATAACCAAATTCCCTATAGTTATCTAAAATACAGCAAATAGTTCATTATAATAATTTAAAATATTTTCACATGGTAACAAATCAATATCAATCACATACAAATCCAAAACCCTATACATCAATCAATTTATAAAAAATAATTAAATATCACTATCTACAAACACAAATAAGAATGGAATCATCAAGAGTATTCACTTAGCCATAGTAATAGTCAAGGATCATAGTAATTGGCGGAGAGATCGATATTTTCATCGAGATCACCTAATATTTAAAGGATATGAAAGATAGTAAGTATTTAAGTAAGATAAGTATTCTATGTAAATATTTATTTAAAAATCTACCTAAATCTTCTATTTATCTTATATAATTTTTTAAGTCAAAATTTTTCTTTAATTATATGTAAATTTTTCGTTTTAACTCCGATTTTTATTATTTTATAGTTAATTTTTATCTTTTTCGGATATACTTTCAAATAGTAAGGTTTGTTTTAAATATTGGAACTTGCATGTTCCACTATGGGCTTGAGGTGTCACGAATTTAGTTATTTTTTGTTTTTAATTATCATTTTGAGCTTTTCTTTAATGATTTTATTTATTGGGTTTTTCTTTATTTTTAATATTGGCCTTAAATAATTTCTAAACTTTACATTTTCTCAATATCTTTATTTTTTGGTTCATTTTATAATAATTTCTTTATTTTATCATTTTAAACCTAAATCATTAATTATATTATTTTTTTGTTATAATTGTAATTTTATAATTATTTTTTTTATTATCATCATCATCATCATCATCTTTTTATTTTTGCAATTTGCAGTTTAATAAAAAAAAATTGGGAAAAGCCGACGTGACAACCTCTTGTTGGTTTATAATGCAATTTTCTAATTTTATCCAATTTTTTTGTATTTTTACCAATTTATAATATTAATATTGGCATATATAATACTCTAAAATAATTGAATAATAAAAAAATCATTCCCATCTTCCTTGTGATGTTCATGTCTAGCACATACACTTATATATATATATATATATATATATATATTACATATTAACTTATTTTAAGAAATTAGAGTATTATTGTACATATACATATATTTATACTTTTACTATACTATATGTCTATTTATTTAAACCTTAGAAAAATAGAAGAATTATATATATACATATATATGCACATACATATACTCTCATATTTCACTACTTATTTATATATGTATTTATACTATTTCCTAATATTTTTTATAGATATGTATATTGAAGTAAGTATACTTAGTATTACATATATTTACATGTAATATATATATACACACACACACACACACACACATAACTAAGTACAACATATTTATACATATGGTTAAATATATTTAGTATATGCATATATAAATACATAAATATGAAAAAGAAAGATTGTACATACAATTAAATATATGTACATATAATTTTGTTGCAAAAGATACTAAAATACCCATAACTCCAATACATATCCCTAATACATAAAGTGTTACAAAATATATATGCAAACCAAAGAATACATCTAAACTTATATTACAAGGAGAAATCAAATACAACATAGGGTATTAATTTAATTACTCTTTTATCTTGAAAATTTTTGGCAATAATGCCCTCCTTCTTCTTGAAGTTGGTAAAATAGTGGTGTGGGAGAAGAGGGTAAATATTAATTAAAGTAAAAGATTAGATGTTAGTATGTAAAAGGAAGAAAATGAAAGAAAAATAGAGATTTATGAGTGAGAATTGTATTAGCCCAAAGTGGAAGAAGAAAAGGTTTAATTTGAGTTCATAACATAGAAAAGAAGGAGGAAGATAAAGTGGGATCTATATGAACACTTGGCAATTGAGAAAGAGAAGAAAGGAAAAGGAAGGGAAAAAGAAAGGAAAGAAAAGATAAAAAGATAAGGTAAAAGTTGACTTTGCTTTTATTTTATCAATAGATTCACATGGGATAATTCATGCACATTACTTTTGACTTTTCTTAAAGTTTTTCCAACTTTTAAGTATGTAACAATGAAGAAATATAGAGTATAAAATTAATATATACTATATAATACATAACATAAAATATGGAGTAAAATTAAATCAAAATAATTAAATTAATATAAAATTAACACACACATATATATACACATATGTAACGCCATAAGTAATTATAAGGTAACATTTGTAATCTTATTAATTTATTTAATTATTTTGTTACTCTTATCTATTTATTAATATTTAGAAATTATCTATATTAATTCGTTAGCGATTTTACGCGATTATGCACATTAATCAATAATTTTATTAGATTAAGACTTTATTACTGTTAGGGTAAATTTATATGTTTTAAAGCTTTGGTTTGAAAGTTTTTATCAGGTTCAGGTTCCATCTATTGTATTTATATATACATAAAGTTTAGGATTTTTGTACGCGATTAGGGTTTCAATTAATATATTAGAGTTTTTTCTCATTCGTAGTAAATTTGAGTTTATAATTTAGTTAAGTTTTTAATTTATCTGACCTTATTGACTCGTAGAATTATCTAAGAAACTTGGATCTAATTTAAGATTTGGACAAAAAATTTACAAGGTTTACATAAATCACTTAAACGAAGGTTGAATCTAAAATTAGTGTAACACAAGGCTTGTGTAGGGCGAGCAAGGGCTACTTGATTCACAGTTTTAGGCAACCAAGGTATGGCAACTGTAAGCCCCAAAGCTAAGCCAATTTACCGTAGGATTTAATTTAGAACCCAAGGTTTAGAGCAATCGGTTAAAAGATCCGATCAAACCCAAATTATAAACTATTGAGAGAAATATTAGTAAAAATGACCCCGTAAACTTAAATTTAAGAAAATAAGTAGTAAAATAGGAGACTATAAAATTTTCAAATTTTAAGCATAATAATGGCTAATTACAGAAAAGGCGAAAAGTGGAATTTAATAACTAATAAATTATTAGAAATAGATTATATGTATACTAAAAATTTTAAAATGACCAAAATAATAATTAGGAATGTTCACGTGTACCCTACATATATTTACGTGTAGATAAAAATACGCGAAATTACCTAAATTGGCCAAAAACTAAGCAAATAATTAAAGAAAATTATAAAATAATTATGGAAAAATCAGAAGAGGATAAGATGCATCAATATTAGTAAAATTAGTTATTTTGCCCAGAAAATTATGAAACTTGTTATTCTGAGGTTTTATTGTATGTATATTTAGGGAAAAATATTGATTTAGTTTA
Source organism: Lumnitzera littorea (assembly GCA_024138015.1). Lineage (NCBI taxonomy): Eukaryota > Viridiplantae > Streptophyta > Magnoliopsida > Myrtales > Combretaceae > Lumnitzera > Lumnitzera littorea. The sequence continues at coordinate 96,306,773 of JAMXBB010000004.1, read as the reverse complement.
ATTATATCTGAAAATATAGGGTCCTTAACAAATTGTTCAAAACCGAGCATGATTAAACCGGAAAATAAATAGGCTTAGGAGTGTAGTTTGGAACTCAAAATTTTTCTGTAGGATGCTTATATGATGTAGAACAGTGCTATGAAGCCATTTCTTTAAAATTAATTTTCGAAATTTTTAAGTTAATTTTTAGCCCTAAAATGATGGAAAAATTGGATAATTTGGAGTTAATTAGGTGATTAGGATAGTAATTACTTATTTAGATAGTAATTATATGTTTAGGGATGTTAATCTCTGATGTGGAAACCTAATCTTAGTTTATGGAGTGTTAAGTGTAAGTAATGAAGGAGTTATGTGGTAAATGTAAAAAAATTAGGAATATATAGAATTGAAAATTAATAAATATGGAAAAATTAGGGTTATTTAGATAATATTAGAGTAAAAATCAGAATAATATTAAATCTGAATTAAGATTGAATTTTAGGTAATTATATAAAAAAGTAAGATTTTTTCACATCGGGGATAAATCCGATACCCTAATTAGGACTAGCGTGTACCGAATAGCTTAGAATACTAAATTAAGACTCAACAAGATATTTGGATACTCAAGCTTAATGTGATTAATTTCACATTAGGATTCGAGCATGTTTAGGATTTAAAAATCGAACTAAAACCTAATTTAGAAATTGATGCGGAAACCGAAACCGAAACCGAAACCGAACCCGAACCCGAACCTAAACCCAAACCTAAAATAATTATAAAAGACTTAAGACCTAGATAATTAGGTATATTAAACCCTAAACAACACATAACAATAAGCTTTATAGGATAAAACAAACTTATAATAGTTATATGAAAAGCTGAAACCACGTTTGTGTTATAGGGATGATCGGCGATGGCCTGAGCAAATCGGACCTCGAGTGAGTGAGCGAGGAGTCGAGGTAAGTTGGGATTAATACGATGCTGTATTTTTGGAGGCTTAAGATTATGCTTGGTTGTGCTTGTTAGATAGTTGAATGTGTGCATGTGCTTGATTATGGGTGATGCTATGATTCTGTTTGTTGTTCTGGCATATATTGTATGAATTGTATGAAAGAATTGATCACCCTAACTGGACTTAATCAAATATCCAACCAGTAATCATAATCGGACATGCATGGCAACCCGTTAGGGGAACTTAGGACTCTCCGGCCAAATACCGACACCTTCGGAAGGGATAGCGCAGGATTGCAAAATGGTCCCTTCTTCATCCTCAGTCGAACTAAGTGACAGGAGAGGAGGTCGCGGCGAGGGTGAAGGCAGTGGTTCGAAGGTAGTCACGAGAGGAGCAAGGTCTCCATTACACAAGCCTAGGTTTGGTTACGAGCTGTTGCATTAACGGCAACTCCTCAACCCAGATTAGAGCGGGCGCAATTTCTCTAATCTCACGACGGGCCGGACAACGTTGTGCGATGGCATTTGCTTGTACATGCATTGCACCTAATAAGTGATTGAAAACCTTGTTATGTGTATGGTATAGTTTTAAGTCCTCCGTCCCTACTTACTGAGCTGTGGTTGCTCACATCCCTATAGACGTCGTACAGGTGCTGGCTAAGAAGCGGCAACCAATTACTCCGAAGCTAGCAACTGCTGGATCCTGGGGAGTGAGGAAAAACATTAAAGAATAAACACATATTTTAAGGTCTAAGTTTTTATTTTAGAAGTATTTTTCGTTTCCGAATGATGTAATAACTAGGGAATATACTATAGAGAAATGTTGTAAACTTTAACTGCAATAATTAAATGATAACATATATATAATTCCTCACTTTTATAGGTAAATGATTTATTTAAATTACAAACTGTCTACTTCAAAGCGGGTTAGTTATAGACGCCTTGTGTAGATCAGGTCTAAGATAGCGGTTGTGAGGCTAACTTCTATCTTAGGATGGTTTACACGGCGGAGCTGTTACGACTCTGCCGCTTCGGGGCGTGACAGCAACGATCACTTCTAAGGCATAGTATAGGCATTTTGGTTGTAGGGTGCTTAAGCATTTGAACAAGGTCACATGGTATAGTCAATGGGCACCCTAAACTTTCAACAAAGGTGAGTAATAGTGAGTTGGGCAATCAAATCTGGTAATTGCAATGAGCGCATAAAGTTTCTCTATCAAGGTACTTGAGTACAAATCTAGGGCATTCATCGAGGAGAGTAACAGGTGCTTATGTGTAGAAGCAAGTGTTCATCGAAGTTTCTAGGATCAACTAGGATTTAGTAGGAGTTAAGCTTGGTAATTCATTAACAGTACTTGCTAGAGGGCATATGAGTACATGGGTTGTACAGTAGAGCGTCAATAGTCATGATAACCAAGGTGTACAAAGTGCAAAGTGGCTAGAGCTTTAAGTGTGTAACTGTCAAGTTATATTGACAATGATGCAGCAACATGTAGTAGTGGGGGATTGCAACAACGAAAAGCGATGACTGCGAGGTAGTTTAAAGCATGTTTATTGGTTAGTGAGTGCAGCCTTGAGCGAAAGGGATCATAAACCTATAATTTGACCTTGTTTTTAATTTCTTTGTTATTTAAAAAGAAAAAAAAGGTAGAAAAAGGAGGGAAAAAAAAGAAAATAGCAAAAAAAGCCTTTTTTTTTTTCCTCAGAAATTTTGAGTCCTTACTAGTTGTTTAAGAAAACATATTATGGAGCATTATGAAATGGTTAGCATGATTTTAGAAAGAATGAATAATGATGTTGAATTATGGCAAGAAATTTGGGAAAGAAAAAGTGATGAGTTGATGAAGAAACTTGATAATTACTTTTGAGAATTTTATGAGAAAATTTCCTAAGAGTGCACAAGAACAGGTTTCTACATGCATAGATGAGATAGATGCGGTTCCTACCATTATTGATGTTGAGAAAAAGCCAATGAAATGGCAATTATTGAGCCCATCGAGTAGAAATTAATGGTTGGTGAAAGTGAGTCGCAAATTTGTGAAGGGAAATTAGAGTCACCTACTGAATCTAAGTTAGTAGAGATTCTATGGGAGGTTAATCACAAGCACGATAATTTGAAGAGAATAGATGATGATGTAGAGAGCAAAGTAGAGAATAAAATAAAGAATGAAGATGAGGAGGCTGACTCACTAAACTAAAGACCGACCAGTTATATGAATTAATCATGAATTGATTACTAAAGACACATTAGATGTTTTATGCAACGAATCCAGTCAATGACAATGTGTAGTTATTGGATTGAACACTCATCATTGGACTCCTAAATGTGTGGTAGATAGGATACATGACGAATGGTTTGAATCACTAGAAAAGTGTATGGTTTTTTACATGAGCAACGATTTGTATTCATGGAGTTAAGGCTGAAATGCTTTAGAAGTTGCTTTTTGTAGGGAAGATTTATAGATGTAACTCATGAATTTTGATTAGTTGAATATTTTTATTTAACTTTCTTTAAGTTTTCTAGGGTATTTTTGACCCTAGAAGTAGAGAACATATTATCAAGAATCGAAGATAAATATTTTGAGCCTAAAGATGATAATAGGAATCACATGTCCTAACATTATGGCATAAAGACTTTTATTAATTTTATTTGTTTTATTTTATTTCATGGTATTATCTTATTGTCTGTTAATAATTAGATTTATTATTTAGGGTCTTATTATTATAAGTGATTATTACCTATTTAGCCTTAGAGTTGTTAGGAGTTCCATATAAATACTCTCTTATCATTCCATATTGAATTAAGTGTTTTGGGAGAGCTACTTCTCCAAGAGTCTTTCCATTAAAATATAATCAATCATGAATTGCATCGATCGATAAAATTTCAAACTCTTTAACTTAATCAGCTATGCATCATATTAATTGGTTGGATTGAAATCCTATTCAATTTTAACTGTACGTAATATCAATTGAAATTAGACAAACCCTAGTTTAGTTTGTGAATTGGTGCATCATATCCAATTCATAAATTGTCCATCTCATTTTTAATTCTATTCTTGTTCTTTTCAATTACCAAAAACCCATAAAAATAAGAGAAACCTATAAAAGCACCAAACGAACCGATTTTTATTTCTTTGCAATTGTTTACTTTTGTGCATTTAAGTCGATTATGACCCCTTATCGTATTAGAAATCTTTTTTTTTTCTTTGAATTCTTGTGTTTATATCAATTGATCTAAATTTAGTGGTTATGTTTTAGTAGGATATTTTTTTTTATTTTTAGTTTATATAATTTTATCTTAATTATTATATTTTGATGAGATGATCTATGTTTATTTTTCATTCTTTTGTCATATAGCATGCCAAGTGGCATTTTGCAAGTTATCTAAATGTTACAAGCTACGTACCAAAATCCTATATGTTGTAAATTGTATCTCAACTGATGGAAGCTAATGAAGTTAAGGTAAGATAATTAAATTATATTAATTGATGTTGAAAAGTTAAAATTAACAACTAAAAGTTTGGATAACTAAAGTTTAGGTATGAAATGTAACTTATTTCTCACTATATTGTGCACTAGAAAGTCTAAGATACTTTAAGTCTTGGGATGCCAAAATTGTATTATTTAATACACCTAAACAAAGTCATAAATGGTTTATTGTTACGTTAGTGTTATGAGCACATGTGTTTTGTTCTATTTGTGATGCACACATGTTTGTGGTGATTATCATATGAGCTCCATTTCAACCATGTTATTTTTTCAGTTATTATAGATAAAGATTCATAGGTAATTTCAATTATCAAACATGAGAATGAGATCAATGGTAGAGTGCAGCAAACAAAATTTACTATGTAAGTTGCTTTAATAAGATTATGTAATTAAATTTTTTAGTAGATTTATAACTAAGAAGTAAATTATCTGTATAAAAGATAATGTTGTGAAAACTAGAAGACTGCATTTAACATTGATACTTTGTGGTTATAGTAGTTTTGGGTTTTTGCCATATTAAATTATGATATGAGTTTGTGGTGAACTATTTGTATTTCTTGGTTTTGGGACATGATAGTATATATAAAATATTAACATAAATTTTAATAAGATCTATCAAACTAACAAATAGGCCTAAGCATTTTATAAGGAGTTGTAGGAAAATGCTCTATAGGAATTATACCTTGGATGAACAAAGTTCTTAAGCTTTCTTTTGTTGTATGATTGCTCAATTCTTTTACATCCTGAATCAACAAAGGATGCTTCACTATGAAGGTAAACCTAATTAAACTTACATATAACTTGAAATTCCCAAAAAACTTTACATAATTGGTGCCTTTAGTAGAGTTCAACTATAGACTTTTAAGCTTCAAATATATACAACTTTTACATATTCAAAAGATCGTATTTACAAACTAATACTCTTTTTTTTTCCCCCCTTTTCTATATATACTTCAAAACAACACTATACTTCAACTTGAAACATTCTTTTCAAAAGATTGCTAACTCTTCTAACACATTCCAAAAGTAACCCCCACTAGTAACTTAGTCTAACATCTATTTCAAAACCTAAGGATAAAACACTTTATCCTCTCAACTTACTATAAGCTAAGTGTGAGTGAATTGACAAGACAAAAATACAACATGCCCAGGTAACAAATTTAAGAACAAGATCATATCACAACATGAAATCAGATTCACTCATAACATAAGTATGAAATAATGGAATGCCATGCTAATGCACGCAACATGCATCTGTACCAATATCTTAATCCAACCTTAGCCCTCATTTGTTGGTCGACTTCAATCTAGGCATCTGGACAAGCTTCTAGGAACCTAGTAAATTCAGCCTAACAATAACCACAGGTATGGTTATGATTATTGGTTAATGCGAATCTATATACATGAAAACCTGGTTTTTACTAAACAATGCACTTGTTGAGTAAAATTCAGGTTTTCTAATTAAACTTGACTTAATAAACTCTAATGCTTAGAAAACACAACCCAAAGGTCACTTTCGTGTCATGTCATGCCGTGTCGTGAATGTATCAACCATTTGTCACATCAATTCCAAGTAAGTTCAATTCTTATTCCAGCTTTTACTTATATTCCCTTTAAATTCTAAAGCTTTGATATTAAGTTCACTAAAGTGAATGCCTTAGGAAGCTAGGTTAGTATCTAATTCTTTTATTCAGTTAATGTAGAACCAAGCATCACAAAATCAACAACAGCCCAGCAACAACACCTATTACATTCACAACTCATAAGTTAACTAGCAACACTTATATCTAACAAGTTAAGAATCATTTAGCAACTCGTTAAACATACCACATTTATACACAAGATCAAACACATTCATTGTAGCTACACAAGTTAAAATCAAACACATTCATTATAGTTACATAAGTTAAAAGTAGATTAAATCTACTCTATGATACAAGTAATCCACTTATCAAAGCCACTTAATGATTTCCCTTAAAAACTTACCATTGCACCCAAAGTGCCCCTTCGCCCGTTTCACCTAAATAAAACGTATACAGCATCTGGAATTAATGTATGTTAAGTATAAGCAAGATTACGTACTAATTTACTTACAATTGGGGTCTAGGACTTGAAATTATTCTTTTTAAGACAACTTTGACCTTAAATACATTCTAACCTAATTTCTAACTTACCCATGTACATAAGGTCCTTCTAACGTACTTTTTGATATGGTTTCTAAGTTCTTCAACGTTATATGGATATTATTATGTCTCATTTCCTTATCATACTACTTTAATTCTAAGATAAAACACTTTAGTAAAATACTTGTTAAACTTCCAATTTGTTATAATACTATTAATATATCATTCAAGTTAACTATCTAGCTAAACGTGCAAAAAGGGCATAAAGAATTACTATGAAAACACTTATATATATCCAAAAACCAACTAACCCTTACATCAGTTTCTGACCTACGTTCTACACGTTAAGCTATTTTACATTTCCTTCTGTTTACGTTTTGGCTCATATTCTGACCTATATAGAACACTCTTTAAATCATCAAATTACCCAACTTCAGTATCTACACTCCTGCTTCAAAACTTCATCACTTTGACCTAATACTTCAAGTCTCAAATATAGTTATATACCAACGCTTAGTAACCCAAATTACTTAATTAAACACTCTTTTTAGGCAATTCTAGTACACATGCAAGCTAAATGGAAAATACCAAAAAAATCAACTTTTGAATTTTATAAAACCCTTTTCATGGAATCAAAGTAGACAATTAGTAGCGATTATACAAAAATTTTGAAATCAAAACAACATCATTAAGCTTTTGAAAACTAGAGTAAAAATTCGTTTTTAGCCTTGATTTCTTAAAGAACACATATTTCTACTTTGAATTTGAAAAATCGAGTTTCATTTTTGGATTTTCCTCGAAAAATTACCAAGGGAAGCCAAAAATCATAATTTTTGGAATTCATTTGCTATTTTTAGAAAATTAAAAGAAAAATTAAGCAAAATCAAAACTCACTGTCACCCAAAGCTTTGGCCAACATCTTGGGGTAGGGATGTGTCGGCCAATCTTAGCGCTACCTCTCTTGTCTCCAAATGGTAAGGTTTCACTTCTTGGTGGTGATTAGCGTAAGGTACCTAATTTCCTCTTATTTTGCTCTATTTCTTACTAAATTTTGTAAAACCTCTTGTTGACACTTCTAAAGCTCTTTTCTATTTTTCCTAACTCCTAAAATGTGCAAAGTGATTTCTAGAAGCATGCTTTTTATTTTACAGCTCCTTCTTGGTTGATGATGAATTCCCTAAAGCTCTAAATGTTATTTTTCCCTTATTTCCTCATATCGTTTTGTACTTAACTACATGCAAGGTGTTTTAATCCTTTCCCAACAATGTGCCACGCCTCTTTCTTATTAAGAAGGCTCCATCAAGTGTCCTTTTGCAAATTTTAGTTTATTCAATTTAATTATAACATTACTTTAAGTATATTACATAATATATAACTATTTTTCCTATTTTGGATACACACTTATACACGATATTTATACTAGATATTTTATTCTCAATTTACTACAAGTAACTATTTTTATGGGTTAGGAAATTTTATTTTTTGGGCCTTGTTATATTCTAATCTCGTGTTTCGAGTCTATGATAAAAATATTTTCTACCAATAAAAATACGTTTTTATTAATTTAAATATTTTGATGACTTAATTTTATAAAATAAACTATACTAAGCACTTTCTTTTAACTTTTTGAACCTTATAATTAAAATATCGTTCAATTTAGAGAATTTTTTCCAAATACCCTAAATCACACCCATTCCAAATAGTTAAGGTCTCACAAATTCAAGGTAGATCAAATGGATGAGTAAACCAATAAAGAAACTATTGGAGTTGCTAAAGAGGTATGTTCAATAGGAGCAAAATTATTTAACATATTATGAGGTAAAACAAGTTATGTTTAGCTTGGGACTTTGATACTACAAAATGATTGTGTACTATACAAGAAAGAGGATAAATGGGATACTAACTATTAATTTTGTAAATTGTTTGAGGTATGTGCAATCAATATTGATAAACAAGACTTTAGATTCACATAGAAAGCCTAAGGAGATTAGTTTTATAACATTTTCTTTTGATATTTAGGTTAGGAGAGTTATTTGTCGTTAAAGAGAACTTCACGTATGAGATGGCATAAAAAGAGTTAAACAAAAATGATACTAGTTAGACAAATATTTGATGGGATAAAGCTACTAGAAGCAAACGGGATAAAGCTACTAGAAGCAGATTCATTTTAGTATTTAAATTCTAAATTATTCATTTTAGTACCTTAACTTTTTAAATGAAACAAATTAGTATCTTTATTATAACAGTCATCATAATTATTTGTTTCACTTTAAAATGTCGAAGTATCAAAATAAAATAAAAAAATAAAGTTTAAGTACTAAAATAAAAATAAAATGAAAGTTGATGTACCTATATTATTATTCTACAATTTTATAATAACAGCCATTATAATAGAGATATCAATTTGTTTCATTTAAAAAGTTAGAGTACTAAAACAAACAAGTTTAAAGTTTAGATATTACAATTAAAAAATTAAAAAATTCAAGTACTTGTATCAACTTTATCCTAATATTTGACTACCAAAACAATAAGTTTATTAGAGAACCGCAAAATTTAAGGCTTGGATTAGCTTGTAATGGTTTAATCTATTCAAAAAATTGAATGTCCCTTTAATACTTCTGTAGTGTTGATTCCTTTGCCTTGGATTTGCATAAAACAACAAGACTTCAAGCTAACATTACTTGAATCTATCATTCTTGCTCTTAAAAGCAACATCATTGTGTATCTGTAACTTTTGATAGATGAGTTGAAAGAGTTATGAGATTTTGGAGTTCCCACTTTGTTAGGTTTTATAAATAGGGAAGATCGCACTAGGGAAAAAAAAAAACTACTATGAAACCTATCCTAAGATCCATGTGTAACATGCAATAAAAATATATATTAATAAAAGATTATAAAATTACCTTTTTCCTGATAAAAAGTACCGTCTCCTCTCGGGAATGGAGTTCTATGCGATCTAAATCCAATTTATTGTTTTCAAAATGTGTTCACCATAAGTACTCCAAACATAATCTCTCTAGTAGTATCTACATACACATTAGCAAGAACTAATTTTAATCCTTTATGTTGCTAGATAACTCATATTAGAATTAGAAAAACTAAGAAGCAACATGTTATATCCTTTCTTTTACCTTTTCGTTAGGTATTTCTTTAAATAAAAAATCATACAACCCTTTTTTTGTCTTTTTCTCTTTTTAAACATTAAATAAAATTAATGAAAAAAACTTTTCATTCTATAAACTTTTCAATTATTAAAACCTTTCAATTGCATAACAATTAAACATGGAATAAATTGTAGACAACTTTTCAATTACAATTGAATATGGAATCAATAAATTATATATTCTTTCAATTGCCATGAACTTTTCAATAGCAATTGAATATTGAATTAATAAATTTCATCTACATTTACACGAAAAAGCAATAATAAAATACATAACCTTTAGAAGATACTTAACCACAAATATATTATATGCGGTAAAATAAATTGCTTTACATTTATTATTTCAAATCAATTTATCTAGTCAAAAACTTTATTCTTGTTAATCATACTATCTGGTGCAACTTTTTAGGTTTCTATACACAAGGATAATATCTATTTAAATACAAACTAGGGTAATCGTCTAGCAACAGTTATTATCATCTAACTTAATAGAAAAGGTATGAACGAGAAATCACTATAAACCGATTATTGGGTAATTAAATTTTTTCATCAAATGATATCCTGATTAAACCATTATATATCATGTCATTAATTTTTAATCATTTTACTTGGTTTGCAAGATAAAATAGATTCAATAATACTTGTGGTAGCCATGGGTTTACAAGTCATTATTATCTTAACCAAGCAAATCTAAATATCGACTCCCTAATCAAAGAAAGTAACGAATTCTATCTTAACTCATAATTATCTTATCGATATTTCATGTTGTACTTAATAAATGTATTATTTACAACGTGAAAGTCTTAAGTTTAAGGATTATTTACACACATTCATATAGAGAATAAATCAATGACATTAAACATGTAATGTCCTCTATTAGTAGGTCATATCCAGTTAAAGTGACCTTAGTTATACAATATGTTGATCTAAATATTCATGTCTATTTTAGATATTTATCAGACCAATAACAACTTTTAGATAATACAATATCATAGAATCTCATTGATAATACACTTTTATTATAATTTCATACATACTCTAATTATTTATAGGACTTTATTGTAAAATATATACCAACAAAAAAGTATATAAATACAATAAATACTTACCTTTTATAAATAATATTTATAAATATCTCAAAAGTGTCTTAATATATTATACACAAATTACAACACACATACGATGAATCAATGAAATTGAATTTCCTTATGTGTACAACATCTTCTAAAGTAAAATAATTTTCTTACCTATGCAAATTATTTTAGTTAAAGTATTGGAAATTGTTAAATTAAACATATTTAGGCAAGTAAAAGCTCAATTTTTTTTCCCTCTAATGCATGTGTTTTTATGCATTTTGCTTATACAAAATGCTTAAAGATAGAGTACATTAAGCTTAAGAACAACGATAGAAGAGTTAAAATAATGCATATTGCAACAATAATGTAAAGGTTTGAATGTTATGAAAGACTTTAAAGTGAAGTGAAGCCTCTAAGGTTTTATTAGAGGATATTTAGATGAACCCTCTTCCCTCTTCTTACATGTCTCCCTACATGAAATATGAAGCTCCAAATGAAGTTGAAAAAGATCCATATGAAGGGCCATCGACCTATACTAGATCCTAACACTTTTTAAGACACTCGATATTGATGGTATTCTAATTGACACTTTATCAGCTTCACTATCCGAGCTTTGGCCTATGATGCGAACATTGGGGGATGCTTGTACCTAGCAAACATTAGGGGGTGCTTGTTTTATGTAAGTAAAGCTCATTTTTGTTCCAGTACATGCCTTAAATACATACTTCCACATCAAATTGTAATCTTTAGGTTTCTCTTGCAAGAACAAATATATTAGGATTACAATTCACCATTAATTAACCATTGCGATAAATTTAGCTTCTTATCTTAATTTTAATAGAAACCTTAATTGTTGTGCCATTGTATGCACCAGTCCTTCATGCAATCAACCTTTAACTGCTCAAATCTTTACAAGTATGTTTATTTAAGACTTTGACCTATGATAAAATTAAAGTTTAGGGTTTGATTGTTTATTTTTTTACAAGATTTCCCTTAAAGGTTGATACCCCTTAATAGCCTCTCACTTTTTGTCTGAGATTTTCTATTCTATAATGGTACATTTTGTTTGCAAAATTGAATATGATATAAATAGAATTGTGATTTTTAAGGAATTAAATAGAGAAGTAATAATTATTCCTTGTAGTACCTTTGAAATTTCATAAATAGATATGTATGGAAATATTGTAAGAAAAAAGAATGGCCATTCTCTCAGCTTTGCAATTTATCATTTTGTAGTAATAGTAATTTCATGCATTAATTATTCTACCAACAAAATACAAAAATAGTTCTGTAGGAAATAAATAGCTACTCTATTTCAATCATACAAAATCAACCAAACATGGCATAAGAAGTGACTTAGTAAATTGGAACTATCTGTTAGTCGAAAACGACAAAGAACGAAAAACGCAAAGAAAAATACTCATTATCTCTTCCTAATCACATGACTATGGGTGTTAAGGTTTTCTATCTTTTTATTTATGAGCTATGGCTAAGTGATGGTCACTATAATTATGTAAGCAAGAACGAACCAAGTACTAGTATATACCTTTAATTTAAATCCGTAATTAATGAGGCCAATTAGCCGATGCATTAATTATAGATTGTATAATGAAATTCACTTAATGGCTCCCATTTTCTTAATTCTATTGGATGGGTAATTTCATAATCGATATCATTTAATAAGAGATAGATGATATGGGTAATTACCTCAAAACCATTTTTCCATTCACATCAAACCAAAATAAGGATTCACATGTACTACTCGTTTACTTTCTAAACTAGTTAAAGAGCCTGCACAATGTGTAGATAAAAACTTAAATAACAATTTTTTTTTCTTTAAAAAATGTGTAAAAATAATCTAATGTCCTTATATATTATTAAAAAATTACAAAATTATGTGAGCAATTTAAGGTCTTGAAAATAAATGACTTGTTATATTATATATAAGAACGTGTTTTTAATACCAAATTATGTACAATATATATAACTTTCACATAAGCACCGAGATAAAATAAATTACCAAATAGTATCTCATTTTGAAATTATTTAAGCAATTTGGAATATAGAAAAGGTAAGAGCTTCTGAAATTATATTAAATTAAACAAAAAAATTATAGAAATGCATTAGTGATATCATAAAAAAATAGAATATAAAAAAAAAGAGTTTTTGAAATTATATATTATTATATAATTATATGATATGATAAAATATGATACAATTTTTTTGGACAAAAATATGATACTATTTGAAAAATAAAATTAGGGAAACACATTTGTAATACAATAAAATTACGGAATACAAGAAAGAAAAAAAACTTCGAAACTATATGTTATAATGTGATATGATCCAATGAAATAAATTATAAAAATACATGGATGATACCATGAATAGATGAAAATTTTATGTCATTTCATATTAAGTAACAAAAGTTGCAATCCATCAAATAAACATTGACAGCCCACCATACATAAGTATCAATTTGAATGTAAAGGGTATGCTTTTGATATACGAATTAAAAAGAATCTTTAATAGTGATATAAAAAATATAAGTATTTATGAACTAAATGATTAAATAGTCATATATAAAATAGAAGCATTTTATATTCTAAATCATGTATAAACTATATTATATATTCCATATATCTCTATTTAATAGTAATGTGCTACCTTCCATCACCTCAACTTTTTCATAATTCTTTAATTATCTTACAAGACTTTCATATCACAGCATTAAGTTACTTTTATAGCATTTGAGTGTCGATGGACTAAATTAGAAAGAAAGATAACATTTTTGCTATTAATGATTAGTTTTACATTTATTATTATTTTTTTCACTGTTCAATTGTTTTCAATTCCAATTTGTATGCTTTTATTTTCCTTTTAATTTTGAAAATTATTGCTCCTTAAGTTCCCTTAAAGACAATAAACATATGTGTATCTATATTTTTAAGCAATGGCGGCACGAGGAAGCTCTCTCTTAAGCACAGCAAACCCTTTGTCAACAATACAGCAAGACAAGGATAAAGATAAAGACAAGGATAAGTACAGCAATCTTTTACAACGAAGAGAGAAAAGATTGGCATCAAATATTAATGAGGATGTAGAGGTAACGATGGTGGAGTCATCACCTCCAAACCCTAATGAAAAGGACACTTCTGCGCCGAAAAAAACATATTTAGTGATACGGTTCCTAGTGCCTATGAGCAATACTACTTTCTTGATGGGGATCAAAATTTGGACTGGAGCATGATGCGAATATGATGAAGAAAGATGAGGATAGATTGAATGCTAATGCTGCTCAGGGAGTGTTATATGAATTTCTTGCGAGCTGAAATTGATAATCTTAGTGTGCCTTGGAAAATACCGTTATTGCAAAAATCCTTGGCCCTAATCCGGTATTATGGTTATGGCAAAGAGTCAATCCTTTTAAGCTGATTCACGCAAGGATGGGTTATTATATAATATCCCTTGATAATAGTATAGATTACAGTGGGCGATCAAGAACAAATCCTGCTTCGTTAATGGTAGATACCTTACGTTGAAGAAGTGGGTCCAAGGGTTTGGATAAGATATAACGAAATTTGATGATGTGGCTACATGGGTTAGAATTTTTAGCTTGTCATCTAAATTTTATTCCCCTTTGGCTATTAAAAGAATTGGGAAAAAAAAGGACTGGTGTTGGGATATGACTCCTATACGGTGGGTTTAGAGAGGGGTAGATTTGCATGGATATGTATCCGGTTAAAATTTAGTAACCCTCTGAAAGACACGATTGTGATTAATGAGGTACCGCATAAGGTTCTCTATGAAAAACTTCCAAAGGATTGTGAGTTGTGTAAAGATAATAAATGCTCGAATTTAGAGGATGCAACTGTTGAAAACCATCAATCAGAGGGGTTGAGTCAAAAGATCAATGCGGTTGATTTGATTGATGACTGAGCAAAGACTTCGAAAGATGGGAAGATTTCTGCTCCTTTTGCGAAAGAAGTTGACGAGTGGGAAGTGTAACGAATGGACTAAGTACGTCTGATCCGAACAAAGGTGAGGCGACAAATACTGGTAAATGGACTACTGTCCAATATAGAAAGAAAACTCAAACGCCATATCAAACTAAGGAAGGAAAATTTAAGGGAAAATATTTCTAATAGGGGTGTAGCAGTAGGTAAGGTTACGGGAAATACTGAAAGGACTCCATCAAGGGACATTTATGATCAGATGGGTGTGATTCTGAATGTTCACAACCCATTTAATGAATATAAGGATTCCTAAGGTGTGGAGACTCAAAAAGACAACTCTTTTACTTTCCCTGCGATTAAGGAGCCAACAAATTACTCGAAAAAACCTTTAAAAAAAAAAAAGCAATCTTCATCATTGAAGAAACTAGTACGCAAAAAATGGTGCAAATGCTATAAGTTACTTTGGCATTGCAAGTTCTCAAGGACGATTCACCGTAGCCGCTGGAACACTCAAACGCAAACCTATGGGAAATCAAGACGTTTTTGTATTCAATTGCCCTATACATGATAGTGGCAGACATCAACACACACAATATGGAGTGGAAAAACTACCAAATGCTCGAGATAATGTTCAACCCTCTTTTTTCGCTGGGAAAGGGTTTTATTCAAGAACAGAGAATGATCCGCACAAGGGCAGAAAGAGTGATGGTGGTAAAGATGCCAGTGGTAAGGGATACATTGACAAGATAGGATATTATGGAGCTTCTAGAGGGGACTAGCAAACTGGTTGTGAAAGTAGTGCTAATGGGACCGAAGTCGCTTATGGATGTCAGGAGAGTCCCGTTTACAAAGGCGTTCTTGGAGGGGCAGAGGAAACGGTTCTGGATGAAAGCAGGGGAGATGGGAATGCTGATGATGCAAGCGGCCTTCTGACCGTGCAGATGGAGGCTGAAGATGATGAAAATCTCAAGGGAAGCCAATAGATTAGGGTAGATAATACTGTTCTATAGTTTGATTGATTCTGACCTTATGGATACTTTATCTACTTCAATGCTTTTGAGGGTTTCAGAGGTCTTAGACAAGGAGACCCTTTGTCATCCTATCTTTTTGTCCTGGTGATGGAAATGTTCAGCCAACTTATTCATCAGTTAGTGGCAGTGAAGGAGTGGAGCCCGATTTGTATCAAGGGATCTTAATTGTCTCTGTCCCATTTATGTTTTGTGGACAACATCGTTTTGATGGAAGAGGCAACAAAGGAAAACACACGATGTATGATGAAAGCGATTGATTGTTTTGGGGCTAAATTAGGGCAGAAAGTGAATTTCGAGAAATCATGTATAGTGTTCTCCAAAAATACTAGTCGGGAAAGTAAGAAAAGCATCTACAATACATTTGGTATATGCTTAAATGCCGGTTTGGGAAAGTATCTAGGCATACCGGTTAAGGAGGGAGGTCGTATTAAAAGAGTTGATCTGGAGTTTATCCTTAAAAAGACATACAAGAAGTTAGTTGGCTGGAAAGCCCAAATGCTGAGTATGGGTGGGCACAAGTTGTTTACAACATCTGTTTTAGAAAGTATTTCAAATTTTTACTCACAACCTATCACAACCTATTCCTTTCCTGAAGTCTATTACGAATAGCCTGGAGAAGGTTGACAGGGACTTCATCTAGGGGTCCTCGAAAGAGCGCTGAAAATTGCGTTGGATTAGTTGGAGTAAACTAAAGCGACCAAGAGCTAAGGGAGGTTTGGACTTAGTGGATGTGCTAAAGAGAAACCAAGTAAACTTCTACAAATTAGCTTAGGAAGTGCGAAAAAAGAAGGTCCTATGGATTGATGTTGTAAAAGGAAAGTATCAGATGAATGAAGGACACTGGAGAGTGAAGAAAGGGTATGGTTTCTATAAGGCTCTTACTAAGGCTATGAATTGGGTAGACTAGAATGTGAAAGTCCAAAACCGAAATGATGAGACTACAAAATTTTGGTTGGATGGGTGGTCAGATTTTGGGAGAGTAATGTCGGTTATTCGGGGCATTAAACAAATTTAATCATCTTCTGATGGTTAAACAGGTTTAGAATGGAGTTGGCTGCTAGAAAGATCTGGTGGGATATCCTCTAGACCAAGAAATATGCTAAAAACTAGGAAATATAATAGTAGCAAAAGATAGCCAAGAAGAAGATGTGAAAATTTGATCGGATGAAGTGAGTGGTCAACTTACCAGTCGAGGAGCTTACGAGCTATTATGTAGAAATGAAGAGGAGGAGTCGAATGACCAATCTTAGCATTGGATTTGGAAAAATCCGGCATATTTGCTTATCCAAATGTTATTATGAAGAATCGTGATGAACAGGTTGCCTACTAGGGATAAATTACGATCTAGAGGTTTTGAGGTGGAGGCTATGTATCCTACGTGTAGAAGGGAAGAGGAAAGTATCCTGCACTTATTTTTCCAATGTGATATTAGCAAGGCTGGATGGCCATATTTGGGATTTAATGTGATGAATATTAAGAACATGGAAAATGTTAAGGAATGGTCAAGAAAGGAAGCTAAGCGGAAGAATTGGACCAATACTGCCCCATCAAAGCAATCTTTTGTTCTTTTCTTGTACAAGAACATTGGTGCCAATGGGTTAGAATAGAAACATATATGAGTAGTAGACTATGCAAAGGGCCAATAAATCAGCAAACCAACCAAGAAGAGAGGTGGAGTAGGCCTGCTAGGGGGATGATAACAAGTTAATTGTGATGAGGTCCTTAAAGATGAGGGGCTATTAGGAGGAGTTGGGAGTTATAGTTAGGAACCATGACGGGCATGTGCTTAGAGGCTTGATGCGAAGGGTAACTAACTGTTCTCCTTTAGAAGCAGAACTACAGGATATATATTTTAACGACTGAATTGGGCCAAGCAGCATGGGTATAAAAAAATTATTGTGGAATCTAACTCGCTGATGGCTACGGAATGGATCATGAAATCAAATGTGGACATGGAGATATGTCAACTGGTTCTATTCAGATGTATTCAAAGTTTATCTCATTTTGATACTATTAATTTGTGTAGGGTGAGCAGTAAACAAAATCAGGCTACAAATGTTATTATAAAAGAAGGGATGAAGACAACTTCTTTGGTGTGTTTTTGGATCGTCTATCCCACATTTTTTGTCTAGTGAGTTACATAATGAAGGGTGATTGTACCAAACTTTGGTTGAGGGATTCCATGAGCCTGCCTAATTGGTTGTTTTGTCTTCTGTTTCGCTTTATGTCTTGGTTTTTTGTTTTGGTGTATGGATACTATGATGTTCTCGTGATTGGATGGTAATGCATGGCTTTTCACTGGAAAAAAGAAAATGTTAATTCCTATTTCTATCGATTATCTCTTAGGTTGTTCTTATTTTCTATTTTCATGCTTTTATTATTTCTTCTTTGAGAAATCGTTGACCCTCTAACTTTCCTTAGAAACATAGAATATCTATGATTATCTTTTGAACATTCTTAATTCCTATTTTGATTTTTTTTACCTTTTTAATTTTAAGATTTTATTTTGCTAATTAACCTAGAAATTATTACTATTTTAAACTTCCTTTAAGACATACAAACACCGACATTTTCAAATTTTAATGAGTTGTTATTTATATCTTCATCAACTATCTAACCGTAAAGATTACATTTACTAATTTCCAAAAGTTAAACTTTCTATAAAATGAGAAACTATCCAAATTCTAGCCTTTCTCATACTATTTATCTTTATATACTTTTATTTCATTAAAATTTCATATCATATTATTTTTAATTTTATTGATTAGTTCTTCTTAATTTCAATTTCAAGATTTTATTGCTTTTAATAATGTGTCTTACTTTAACCAAAAGAAAGAAAAAGGAAGGAAATGTCAATTTATATACCCCTTAGTTATCTCTTTACGAATTATAACATAATAGCAAAAAGGTTATTACAAATTAAATAATCGGTAACACATTCAACCTAAAATATGTAATTTAAAGGGACCAACTTTCTCATACTAATTATATATGTGTTGAATTATACTAACTTTTGTTTTTATATCTTTTCATTGAAAAGGACAACACGATAGATATAAATAACAAAAAATTGTAATACTTCTTGAAATCAAATAAATAGTGAAATACGTAAAATATGAAATACATAGTAAGAATTCATTTGAATTACAACCTTTCCTTTTATCTATTTATCTTTTGACCAAGAGAAAAAAATGGAAAAAAGAAATCCGTATGTTCTTTAGTTATTTGTTTGTCTAAAAATGATACCTTAAAGCTAATAAAATTCTATAATTATTATTTTTCCCCATATTTTTGGTAAATTGAATAATTCATTACACATCTAACCTAAAAATGATGAAATATAAGGAGATTATTTTTCTTTTTTTTGGCCATAAAGGAGTTATAGGAGTTTGAATAATTTTCTTTTACCAACTTTAACATAAAATAGTACCATTGATATGTTGAATTATTCTAAATTCTTTATTTTATATCTCTCAATGTAATTGAAAATAATAATATGGCTAATATGTATGAAGACAAAATGTGTCGTATAATATTTATAAAATACATAGTAAGAATCCTAAAATAAGAAATAATTTATCAAATGCAAGATATGTAGAATTAGCCAAAAAGGGTTATAATGACATTAAGTACCTCTAAATTACATTAATGCATGTCTCCGTTAATTATCTCTTTATAAAAATTATTCAAGAGTTTTTACAAAAGAGAACATTAACTTCCATCCTTTCTCTTAGCCATTACTTTTAGCTTTCTTATATAGTAGTTTCACACATTAAATCATTAAAATTCTTCATTCTCTTTAATGTGATTCAAAGTGACAATAATACAATTAACACTAAAAGATGTGATATATTCTTATAGAAATCAATAATTAGATATTTAAATAGATAATATAAAAATAGTCAAACATGATTTGTAATAATTTATCGAATAGAGAATATACAATATAGTAAAGGGAAGCTATAAAGACATTATATACTCTCCATGGATGGTTCGGTACAATAATGTAATGATGTATATGTATTTTGGAAACAATAAAATACTAATAATAAAAGTACTAGTAAATGGCACAGTAAACTAAACGATACAGTAAACATAATAATAATGGTATAATTTGTAAAAGATACTATATATAGTAGTATTTATTTTTTGTATAAGAAATGAATAAAGGTAATTGATATTTATAGTCCCAGCGAAATAACATAAAAAGCATGCATTATAAAGTTACAAATAATAAACTTTATAAAATGCTAATACATTAAAAGGGAAATTCGAGAAATATAGAAGAGGCGCCAAATGGCCCTTTTGCACTTTAATACTATAGAAGTTAAAAAAAAATTATGTGAATAAAAAATAATGATGTCATAAACATGAAATTCAAATAACAAATTCTTTTTATTTCAAGTTAATGATTTCTTTAACTTCACAATAAATACAATAGTCCAAAACATTAATTGTATCCTTTTTACATGTGATCTTTAAATAATTTTCAAAGTCTAGGACAAGTATATATTGATTTTTTATTCAAAGATAATTATGTCTAAATTATTTTTATCGTAATGTTTTGATGACATAGAAATATGTTGAATAGATGGAACTTCCCACGAAATGAAGTAAGGTAAACGCAATAAATTAAAATTATGCTCATTTAAATTTAATTTTACATTGATAAAATAATTTCAAATATAACATGAAATTTGGTGATTGTGGATATTATAAGTACAACTCCTAGGTAAACCCGTGATGATTCAATAGTTGCATTCAATAGCAAACCTACAAAAAGCCCTCTATGACTTAGCCAATGAAGGCCTTCCAATGCTCAAGTTAACGGGAAGAATAGTAGGATTTTGGTGAATGAGAGAGTAAGTAAATGAGAGAGTTCCTTAGAGTGTTCAAAGATCCCTTACCTAACGACCTTACTTTTATTTATAAGTTAAGGTATCTAACCTGCTCGGACATATGGCACTAGGGAAATGTTTAGCATGGAATCTAAGGAGGTGATAGTATCGGTATGAGAAATGACTTCCACTATTTCTATGGGTTAGTAGAGGCTGAGCTATCACATCAACAAAGGTTGGCCTCCTTAACTCGATGACTAAGCTATAAACTATGTGTCAAGCAGTCATTCAATATTTAATGATGAGAGAAAAAAAAAACGAGGTAAGGAGTGGAAGCTTGGTTGCATTGGCTACTGAGCTCCCCGAGGACCATGCTAGAGAGGGTCAGTACTCTTAGAGTGCTTACGATAGGGCCTAAGTAGGGTAAGTAGGGCTTAGGTATGGATTGACCTATTCTTTATTCGAGTTGGGGAGACCTTATTGCCATATCGAGCAAGCTCTTTTGATGGATTTAGGCCTCTAGAGCCTTGAGTCGAGTGTCGATCATCAACAAAATTGAAAGAACAATTAAGATTGCAATGGAGTCATAAAGTTTGACAACTTCATTTGTATAGCTCCATGATTATAACAAAAAATATGAAATTGAACAAAAATAGTTAAAATTACAATAGAATCACGTAGTAGTACAATTGAATACATATAACTTGAATGTTATAAAGAAATTCAATGTTACTAACTTTAATGGTAGAATATATCAATTTTATTATATTACAACATAATAGATAGAGCTCTAAATTCATCTACCTATGAAATTTAAACATTTAAATAACCTTTATAAAAGTTATTATCTGTGTTTTTACTTCTGTGATTTCAAAAGCTCAATTTAGATCCATTTCCTATTCCATCTTTGCCTTTATAACCAAATTATATATAAATATATATATAAGCTACTTAAGAAAGATAAATCAAAATAAAATAAAATCATAATGTGTATGGAAATATGTGAAATTGAAACTTGCAACTTGAATCAAAGTAGATCGTGAAGCTCCAATTTAAAAAATAATGAAGAGGGTTGATTATGAAAGGAGAAGAGGAGAGTGAAGAGAATGTGAACCTATTTATAATAATAGATAATAGAAAAAATGGAAAATAATTATGAAATGGTATTATTGTTTGATAAAAGAATTATCGGAATTCATTAATGCTAATGAAATAAAAAAGGAAAAAGTTTATGAAACTATATATTATAATATATATAATACGATAAAATAAATATGGAGTCAAAAACTTATGTCTTGAGAATGACCATTACTGATGATAAGTAAGAAATTTTGTTTCAATGTTTATTTCGTGTAAATTTTATTATAAGAAATATTTATTCTAATATTTACTTCATCTTATCAATTGTAATATCAAGTTGGAAATACAAATAAAAATATTAGTTTGCCTTGATTTAGTCATTTTTTAAAATAAACAAAAATTATGTAATGTAGGACTAATAAGAGTACAATGGTCACATTATTTAAATCTTAAATAAATCTATTTTTCTTTAGGTAACAATTATTTCCAATCAAACAGGTATAAAATAAGTCTTGAATTAAATTCATTACATATTTTTCAACTAAATAAAGCAATAGAAAATTAAGAGGGAATAGTTTTTCAATTCCATCTTGTTACCTCTAAGTAAAATTCATTTTTATTGAAACATTATGATAGTTATTTTAAATTTGGCTGCTTTTAAAATAATGTTTTCTAAATGAAGATTAAATTGATATATTTTTCTGCAATTTAACCTTAGTGCTTTTAAAAAATGATTTTTATTTACCCGAAAAAAAAACCTTTGTGCTTTTCACTACCGTTTAATATAGTTAAAATTATCTAAATATAATCAGGAAGTTCTTTAAAATTTGTTGTTTTTTTTTTCTCAAGTATTCTTTACATGTTCATCGAAACCCTAATTAATTCTGAATATTTTTTCTAGGGCATAATATATGGCATACAAATGAATTCCATTCTATTTTAAATTTTTGTAAAAAAATTTTTTTTTTTTTCTCCCCTCCCCGAAAATGTAATAGAATGAAAGTCGTCTCGGAATTTTTATAAAGAAAGAATCGAAAGGAAAGTTGAGCAACGTCGTCGTATTATTCACTCCATAAGCGCAATTCCACAAACTCATACTGCTGTTGGGGCAGTCCAGTCCGGCGACGGGCCAAATCTCCGATCAGACAAACTTCAACTCTTCATCTAAAAAAACAGAGAGAGAGATAGAGAGAATGGCAACGGCGGAGGAAGTTCCTTTGGATGATAAGGCGAAGAGGATGAGAGATCTGTTATCGAGCTTCTACTCTCCTGATCCTTCCAATTCTACGTCGTCTCCTTCCAAATTCGCATTGGATTCTATCAACACCGCCTCTTTCGATGCCGACCACTACATGAACCTCCTGGTACTCATCCTCTCTCTCTTTCTCTCTGAATCGCATACTATAACCGACACCTGAATCGCTCTAAATTAGCTTTGAAAATCTATCACTGTACGTCAATCTTAATTGTTTCTGGTTCTGCTTTTTATTTGCATCTCATTTAGCCAATCTCTAGTTATGCGGCGTGTTTCAAGCTCGAACAGTGACTTTGGAAGTTGATGTGGTTTTGGAATGAAATCCGAAGCTAATGACCTGGATTTTTATTGAATATTATAGTATTAGGTGATTCAGAGAGGTGGCGATTTCGTCCATCGTGTGCTTGTCAAGAATCAACGAGAAATAGACAGAACAGTTAAAATTGACGTCAGTGAATTTTTGGACGCGTGATTTATTGAAAATTAAACCTTTTAATCTGGATTCCGGTTGCTTATCATCTGTGGAGGCTTTGTCGAAAATGTGATATCGGATTACAAATTGAAGCAATTTGGAATTTGTGGTAGATGTGATGAACATTTTTTGGGTTATGTAGGTTTATAGTTGGATATCTTTCTTTGAAATATACAGGTGCAGAAGGCCAATTTGGAAGGACTTCTAAAAAAGCACGTCGAAATGGCAGCTGAAATAAAGAATCTTGACACTGACCTGCAAATGCTAGTTTATGAGAATTACAATAAGTTCATCAGTGCCACAGATACGATAAAAAGGTAGAGACTTAGTATTCTTGAAATTATCAGGTTGATGATCTGAAATCGCTTGGGGATGATTAGTTTTTTGACAAAATTGTGTAACAAATCTAGTTCAGTTGGTTTATGCCTGCTCGAAGTATTCAAATCTGTAGGGTTCGTTTTCCTTGATGTTGCATTTTGAGAGTTATATTGTGAAATGAAATTTCTAAGATCGATTTCTTTTCCAACAGAATGAAGAGTAATATAGTTGGAATGGAAACAAATATGGAGCAGCTCCTTGAAAAGGTGTATATCTTTCGATTTTCACTGTTAGAAAGTTTACATGCATCCAAGTATTAATTGTTCTAAGAGAACTTGCACTCAATACTTGAAATGGCAGATCATGTCTGTTCAATCTAGAAGCGATGGGGTCAATACATCTCTTTTTGAGAAGAGAGAGCATGTAGAGAAACTTCACCGCACACGTAATCTTCTTCGCAAAGTTCAGGTAAATAAAAAATGTTGTAAATTATTGTCAAACTCCATGCATCGGTTCCTTTCTTAAGGGACCAGTTTCTCATTTTCTGACCTTGCTTTATTTCTTTTCTTTCTCTCTTTCTTTTTTTCTTTTTGGTGTTGACATCTTCTTAACACATCTATATTATCTTTAGTCATAAAAAACTAGGATTTGAGCTTTGTAAATGATGGGATTCTTTTGCCTCGCTTAATTGTAGAATAAGCTCGTGACATTATTAGTTTCATTCATTTTATGAATGATGGAGCGACTGATTTTCAGATGTGAGCACATATGGCTTAGTGAAATGTTATATTTCATTGATACTTGTTCTCCAATTTATATGTGATGGCATAAAATGTTTGGAATATCTTAAAAATTTTTTAAAAGAGGAAAGGAATACCTTTATAATATTGATTAAAAATAAGTACATATATATATATGTATGTATGTATATCCTGTTCTATGCATTTAGTAGCTATTTTTAGATCTATATTATCTTTTATTTAGGAAAAGTAAGGATTGAGAAACTTGTATAAATAAGTGGTCACGACATCAATAAACAAGCAAGACATTTATTTGGGAATTAGTCTTAATAGTTTGGAAGTCATTTAAGATAGTTAATGAGATTGGAAATTCTCTCTAACAAACCCTCATTATTATGGGACCGGAGGTTTCAATATGACGAGCCCTCAACCCTTCTATATAAAAATTACCCGTGATCACATCCCAATGCTGGACCATAACTTGATGCTAGAGCCAGTCGTTATGAGTGATTCTAAGCAAGATTGTTTTAAAGCATTTCTCCAAAAATATAAGCAATTACGCAAAGCAAGAAGAGGAGCGATGAAGCATAATTACCAAAATTTCTGAGATAAAAACGATTGGACATTTTAGAGATTCAAATAGCAAAGCTATCTGGCTATTCAGGAGAAAATAGCATCGAATGAGACATTCAATCATATAAAAACATGAATCCCACTGGCCAGCCTAAACAAGTGGTGGAAGACATCTAGACGACCATGCTACCTCAAGTTAGGCCTCTTTGCACTGACCTAATGAGCAACAACTGAATGTGAAGAGACCCACTGCATGCCAGCCACTGCTGCTTGCAAGAGTGTGCACAAACACCTTTACCCATGCAAGTTATGCCATCATCTTCAGCATGAACTGCAGCTAAAGCTCCATCCTAGTGGAAGATTTGAACTACCTCTACTATACCATGCTTGCATTTCAGACCTACCCATGAAATTTCCTATTTCTGCTTCCCTGGGCAGCCATCATCCTTTGCAAGCAGCAGGCTTCTCCTTTTGGTCAAGCAATTATGTGAGCTTGAGGACAAGTTTGGTGTGCAAGAGGGGAATAACGTTAGGAATATCTTAAGAATGTTTTCTAGAAAAGGAAAGGAATATATTTATAATAGGAAAAATAAGTATTACATCTGTTAATTTCTATTTTATGCATTTAGGAGATATTGTTAATTTTATCTTTTACTTAGTAATAATTATCTTTTATTCAGTGAAAGTAAGGATGGGAAGCTTTAAAGATAAGAGGTTCATGGCATTAATAGACAAGCGCGAAAGTTATTCAAAAAATAGTTTTAATAGTTTAGGAGTAGTTTATGTAATCAGAGGATTCTCTCTAGTGAGCCTTGAACCTTTTCCATACAAATACGAGACATGATTGGATCCCTAATCTGGGCTCATGACATGAAATATGTCATTTTTTTGGGTACAATAACCTCTAATTTATGCTGATTAAATTGACTGATGGTCCTATGAATTGACAAGACAAAAATGGAGGAGAGCAATTATATAGCATACTAGAGTAGATACATTTCACTATCCTGCATCTCTTGGAAGATTATTAGAGCTGGAGATCGCTTGAGCAATGTAGAATTGTTTGTATCGTAAATCGTGCTTCACTGGTCAGAATACTTGCCTCTGATTCTGGTGATGTTTTTCTATTGTTGTCCACTTATCAGTGATATTTGTGTGCATAATTTTTTTTTTGGATAAATTATTTGTATGTATGTTCTGCGGAAGCATATTCTTATTAATTTCCATAGATATGGCATTTTGTCATGCATAAGTTACATGGATTTCTCTTCTGTGGAAAAAGTGCAGTTCATATATGATCTACCAGCTAGACTTGCAAAGTGCATAAAATCAGAGGCATATGCTGATGCAGTCAAGTTCTATACTGGAGCAATGCCTATATTCAAGGTTCAACTTCTCTGCCTTAATTTTTTCCTCAGAAGTAAGTTGTTGTCTTCAGGTTTTTTCCTAATGAAGCACTTTTATTTTGCTCTTCTTTAATAGGCATATGGAGACTCATCTTTCCAAGATTGTAAAAGAGCATCTGAAGAAGCAATGGCTACAATAACAAAAAAATTGCAGGTGTATTTCCTTTCCTTTTGACAGTTTATATTTCATTTATTATGATGTAGCTGAATGAAATTGAACATGTGGATGGGGAATTGCAGATCCTTTTTTAGTCTCACCTTTTTTTCCATTTTGGTCTTGGTGATACCCTTTTTTATCAGACGAAGAATCTTTTGTTTCAGGAATTCATGTTATGAATTGTTCTCATATTCTCTTATGTTGGATGATGGCTTCAAACAAGTGTACTATTTTAACCATATTTAGGATTTGATTTCATCGTCCTAGTGTGAAATATTGGGTGTTTTCCTCCTTTCTATTCATTATTTTTCTGGTTGCAATTTCCTATAGCCTATGCATATGCAAATATTTGTCTACATGCTTGGTTAAACTAAATATGCTGCTCAAGAATAGGTTAGAAGTAATTAGAGTTGCATGCTATCTTAAAAGTTCAGCAACCAGTTGATTTCTCTGCTATTTCAATGCATTCTCTGGAGGAAATGTTAGAAGAATCCATAATGTCTGTGATATAAATCGGCATGACGAACTTTGATGCTTGAGAACCTTTCTTTGCAATTTTTCATTTGAAGTTTCATGTTTTGCTGATGGGAGTTAGACTTTGATGTTACCTTTGACATAGTGGGTAATATGGCTAAAAATGTCTCACAAACTTATGATTTTTTCATGCTCTTTTTCCTCTGCTTCTAGGGAAAGCTATTCTCTGATTCAGAATCTATACAAGCAAGAGCAGAGGCTGCGGTGCTTCTCAAGCAGTTGGATTATCCAGTATGTATTCATATTACTTAATTGAGTCCACATTGTATAGCATGCTCCAATTTTAAGTGGCCAAATGGCAGTTGCTGCATTCACCTTAAACTAATTATTATTATTATTGTTATGTTTTTTTCTTTTTTTCTTTTTAATATAATGTCATTTTCTGCATATTTTTATTGACCAATAAATTTCATGAGAATGCATTTTATTCATAGGTTCCATCATTCTCATGCTTCTCAATGTTAATGGAAAAATCATATGAGTTTATAACCCAATTTTTGGCAGGTGGACAGTTTGAAGGTCAAGCTACTCGAAAAGTTAGAACAATCTCTTACTGACCTTAAGCTTAACATGGAAGAGATAAGCACCTCTTCATCTACAAATGACCAATCTGAAGAAAAAAGTTCCTCCCAGTCCATTCCTGCTGTTGTGCATGAGGTAGAGAAAACATTGGTTCTGATTTTACATGTACTTGTAGAGTATGACGAAACTGCAATTTAGAAGAATGATTTAAATGATTTAACTATCTCATCACTTGTATAGATTCCATGTGTTAAGCTTTTAGCTCTTTTCAGAGTGTTGAAATCAAAATAAATAATCTGAGTTCTTCAGGAAACTCTGAAGCTTGATACTGTTAGCATGTTGTCCAAAAAATTTCTATGCATACAAGCAATGAGTTTGAGTTTTATTCCTCCCTTTACTTTCTAGCAACTGATGTTGCAAAATCAAAAGATTTTGAAAAATGTTAGAACATGATACATATAACAAGTTGAATTTTCCAATTTGTTGTCATATAAATCACAAGGTCAATTTGCAACAAATGACGTTTAGTTCAAGTTTGGTATGGAAGAAAAATGTCACTTTTATAAAAGCATATAGAAGGGGTTGAGAAAGAATTCATGAGTCAGGAATGGATTATGCCCAAGTGCAATGATTGGGCAATTATATTAAACTAATGGTTAAGAGAATTTGAAGCTAAAGCCTAAGACCAGATAATGGAATTATATTTAAGATTGTGCTATTATGAACGAACGATGGGAAAAGAAAGAGCTTACAGATTTCTTTTGTAGCTATCTCTGTTGAGGTAGAGAAAGATATTCTAAATGGAAATGTGCCTATTGTTTTTGAGAGTTTAGTATTTTTATGAGTTGATGTTTCCTGTGATTATAATATTTTAGAAGATCAGTTGATACTTAAGCATTTCCTTTAGCCGATTGTATTTGTCATGCTGTGTTTACTCTTCCTTGCACTTGTATTAATTGTTTACTCTTATAACTTGCATCAAATAGACTGACAGTTGTGTTTAAAATTTGTAAGGTTTCTGTCAAGGAGTTTGCCGAAGCTATCCGTGCTTATCGAGTGATATTTCCTGATTCAGAACATCAATTGATTTCACTTTCAAAAGATCTAATAAAAAAGTAATTTTATAATATTCTTCACTTTTTGGATGCGTAGTCAGCTAAATATCTCTTAAATTAAATTGGCAGTATACACAAAGTATGATTATCTCTCTATTTAGGCATTTTGAAGCATTGGAGCAATACATCGAAGGGAGGGTTTCATCTGCAGATCTGCTCAGTATCTTTAGTAAGTCATGAGGGATCAACTTCGACATGTTTTTGATATGCAATTTGGAGTGCTTTACTCATGTACAATAACTTTTCTTACAAGCGAAAGATCTGAATCAGCTCCTTTTTAGCAGTTTAATTTCAGGACAGGATGTGGAGTTATATGATGCCAATTAAATTAGGTGGATTTGGAACCTATTATAAGCACCATTTGTACTGGCTTAATCATATCATCCCTTTAAAATAAGCAATTATAATTGAGTGCATTTGAGTCTTGTGGTTGGATCAATTTCTCAATGTTCACTCATCTATTTGTTACTATTTCAATTAGCCATAATACTTCACCAATGTTCTTGCTCTGTTTCTAACTTATCATGTATGTGCAGAGATTATATGGACAGATGTCCTTCTACTGGATGATGTCCTACAAGAAGCTGAACTCACTGATTACTCACTGGAGGTTCTTATAATGGATTCTTTTAGCTTTAAATAAATGACATTTTATGAAACTTTTCCTTGTCCTTTGAGTTATCTTCATGCATATTAATTTTTCAGAAGGTGGGCTTTTTACATATTGATTTGTTTAAATATTTCAGGCTGCCCGGCGTTCTGTCAAGAGATATGTCACTAGCAAATTTTCTTATCTTCTACATGATATTTCAGGTTATTCTGCTGTTGTATATACTTCAAACTAATGTCCATTATTTTATTTGAGGTTAGTAGAAATATAAGTTATGCAATGCTGTGATGGTTTTGATTTTGTAATCGAGACCTTTCTATCTGAATAATCGAATGATCTGGAGTTGATCGTTTTGCAGAAATGCCATCTGCTTATATGTAATGCTGTTTAATACACATTTTCAATTAGATGCTGCCTTGTTGTTATACAAGCTGTATGCTGAATTTTATATTATCTGAACTATCAGATGCCCTTACTGGACGAAGTGATAGTGCTGAAGAGTACTCCTTGCAGGTGGCCCTGGAGGCTGGCAAAAGAGCTGTGCTTCAAGGCAGCATAGATATTCTGCTGGTAATAGGAGATATCCTGGTGGTGCATAAAAACCTATGCATGCATAAAATAGCCCGTTTATTTTATTCAATTTATTCATTTTTTACAAAATAATGGTTTTCTAAATGTGTACCTCTCTTCATAAGTATTTCTCACTAATAATTTTAAGTTAAATTGTTATATATACCTTACTCATTTTTTGATTATTTCCATGTTAGTGTTCACCTTGAATTTCCACTAATATGTTTCATTGTACTGATGGGCTTCAGTGCTTTCCATTTGGATAATGAAATTTGGAAGTTTGATGATAATGCACAGCCACTATTAGTTACCATTCTCTTCTCTTGAAATCTGATGTTTGCTGGTTACTTTTTTATTAGGATTTCCGACAACTTCCAGACAACAGCAAAGGACTTCTAGTCAAACTTGGTGACTACATAGTCGATTGGGTCCAAGAAGGATTTCAGAATTTCTTTAAAGAGCTGGATGATCACTTCCTTTTTCTTTCAGGGAAAAGGAACTTTTCTAGTCAAAATCAGGGTGTAGCAGAAGGAACACAAAATGATAAATTTTTTATAGGTCTTATACTGGTGCTGTCTCAAATTTGTGTTTTTATTGAACAAAATGCAATTCCAAGAATCACAGAGGTGAGGAACCTTAAAATTGAAGATTTTCTCTTAAGGCAATTTCATCAGCCAGTCCATTTCTCCTTGCTACAAAATCCATTGGACTAATTTTCTTTCTTCTCGTCAGGAAATTGCTGCTTCATTTTCCGATGGTGGTGTCCGAGGATATGAGTATGGCCCTGCCTTTGTTCCTGGAGAAATCTGTCGAAGATTCCGCTCAGCTGGTGAAAAGTTTTTGCAGCATGTATAATTCAAACTTAACATTACTTGATTGATTAGGTTCATATTCGTTCTTGGATGGCATTATCATGCATGATGTTAGAGTCTTTTACCGGTCCTTCTATTAAGTTGTTTAGAATGACACCAGCTATTCAAAGCCTATTGATTTTTAGAAGCTTTTGTCTTGGTTGTGGTTTGTGAGTGCCAATCCTTTCATGAATCTTATATTTTATGGATCGAGAAATCAGCATCGTGAACAAGACAGCTATGCCAATACAAATCTAAGCTTCCATTTCTCTAGTTTGGTGGCCATGTAGTAATTCTGCTATCAGTCTATCTTGTACTCATAGTCAGTCCTAGTTCTTTTGTGACATAATGCTGCTTTCTTGATAAGAAATTGAGTATGGAATATCAAATGACATATGAGTTATGAGACCATAATCTAGGTTGCTCATTAAGAACGTTTATCACCACTTTTATTGTCAATTTTAGTTGTTTCCTTCCGTGTTATTTTGTTCTTTTACCTTTTCTTATTTATGGTTTTTAATTCTAAAGGCAATTAGACCTTGCAATATGCTTGATGCAAATTGCTTGTAGTTGTTTCCTCCTTTATTGCTATTGTATCGTTCTTGTCAGAAGACCTTCATTTCCAATTTGTGAACATATTTCTATTTGGTTCATGTTTTCATGATTTTATAACATGTCTGTCTAATTTCTTTCCCAGTACACTAAAATGAGAACACAGAGGATCTCTGTTATCTTGAGAAAAAGGTTTACTACACCTAATTGGGTCAAGGTAAGTATTCATTACAGCCAAGTTGGACTGAGTTGAAGTCGTAGTTAAGGGAGTATTTGACATCTATCTTGCCTTTTGACAACTCCACTGGCAGCACAAGGAGCCAAGAGAAGTCCACATGTTTGTTGATTTGTTATTGCAAGAGGTCAGCATTTACCCAACTAGTTCTGTGTTTAGAAGTTATTTTCAAGTACTTAAAATTGAATTTCAATTAATTGACTTCTCATTTTTTGACTTTGGTTGTTGGGATTTTCTGATTTAAATTCTTTCAGTTGGAAGCAGTGGAGTCAGAGGTGAAGCAAATTTTACCCCAATGTCCTATCCGAAAGCACCGTCGCTCGGACAGCAATGGGAGCAGTGCTTCTTCTCGTAGTAATCCCTTGAGAGATGATAAATCAAGTCGGTCCAATAGCAACCGTGCCAGGAGCCAGCTTCTAGAGACACATCTAGCAAAATTGTTCAAGCAAAAAGTTGAAATTTTTACCAAAATTGAATTTACACAGGTTTGCTTCATTGTGTTTAAGAAATCATAGAAAGAAGGAACTGTCTCTTCTTCAGCATGATCATTGGCTCTTACTTTTTCTCAGGAATCAGTTGTAGCAACAATTGTGAAACTATCCCTTAAAAGTCTGCAAGAGTTTGTCCGATTGCAGACATTCAATCGGAGTGGATTCCAGCAAATTCAGTTGGATATTCAGTTTCTGAGGTCACCTTTGAAGGAAGCAGCTGAGGATGAAGCTGCTGTTGACTTTCTGTTGGATGAGGCAATAATCTGCAAACTCTTAATTCCTCTGTTGTCTTTCTTTCTTCTCCTTTCTGTTTCGTGCCTAAACACATATAAACTTCCCAGACGTTATTTTCTCCTTTTTCCCCCCACTTCTTTTCTTTTGGTTCCTAGATGGGTGAGAACTAATGATTTGGATGTTATTTTCTCCTTTTTCCCCACGCTTCTTTTTTTTTTGCTTCCTAGATGGGTGGGAACTAATGATTCGGCTATGTCTACAAAGATTTTAGATTTGCTCATAATGATTAAATTATATCTGGTCTTGTTTCCACTTTTCCAGTCATTCTAGATATAATTTTAAAATATTAGATCTTTCGTTACTTAAATCGTGTATCGTCATCACTTGTAGTGATTTATCATTCGATTAATGATTGATCCAACTCGAATATTTGCTCTATTTATAGACTCATCCTTTTATTGGTGCTTTTTTCTTGTTCTTCCCTCCCCCTTCCCACTTTTGCTGGTTTTTATTCGTACCATTCATCGTATCTTCTACCTGAAAACAGTACTTGCCATGAGAACTTAACCGTTTTGCTTGTTACCATGCCCAGTTCGTGTAATATTGATAATTCTTGAACTTGCATCACACAGGTGATTGTTGCTGCTTCAGAGCGCTGTCTTGATCCAATCCCTCTAGAACCACCCATACTGGACAAACTGATACAAGCGAAGTTGGCCAAATCTAAGGAACGAAATCCGGCTTCTTCATGAACAGAAAAACACAGTTCAGAAATTTAAATGATATTTTCTTCTTGGATGGTGGCAAGAGTTTTGCTATGCAGTTCCTTCTGTCACTTGATGCCCTCTCTTTGTCAGCCCAAGCATTATTTTTGGATGCTATAGTTGAAACGGAAAGTTGATGCTGTCAGACTCGAACACCTCTCCAGAAATCATCACAATGCAGAAGATTTGGATGTCGCATTTTGAAATACCCACGTGATGTTTTTCAAGTGTTGAAACAAGTGCTGCATGATTTTCTCCCCTGCTTGCGTTTCCATGAGTCTTTTAATGGGTCCATATGCGGTACAGCAAGGTTTGTTTCAAGGTTAAAACAGATGCGGAGACCACATTTTGTAAAATTCCACTTTCGCTGCTTCTATTAAATTAGTAACCTTTTCCTTCTTCTTTGTGCACGGTTAATTTAGATGAAAATTTGTATGTACTCCATAAAAAACTTCCAATGTGGAAATCAGGTCCTACATTTATCTTCTTACTGAATAATAATAACTACCAAGTTAATTTATTGGAGAAGATTGACAGGGAACGGTTATTGCCTAATTTGTGATAATATTGAAATATTAGAACTTTTCCTTGAGGATTCGCAGGGTCTCCTTTGGAAGAAATATGCCACCATGTTTTGGAATTTCGTTATTACCAGTTGAGACAGAGCAGAGCTAGCTAGCGGCTGCCAGCAAATTCGGTGAGCTGAAAATAAACTTTGATGGGGCAGTTAATTAATATGCAGCAGCGAGTGATTAGGTGGGCTCAAAAAGTGCTATTTGAAGTGAAGCCGAGGCTATCAATCTCTCGTGACGGCAAAAGAAGAGAGGGATTATAGAGGTACTTTTAGGTTAATAGTTGAAACAGATTGCATATACTTGGTGGATCGTATTACCGATGGTCAAGCCTTAGAATGGCTTATTAAGTTAAAATCTAGAAGTGTAGACAAAAAGATTCGATGACGTATAAATGGTGAGAAGGTATCAATAGAATTTAACCACATTTCCAGTATGAATGACAGTTATTTTAAACGTTTGTTTATACTTACACGTATAATATTAAATACCCAATGAAGCTTTCTTCTCTTTTTTCTCCTTTGTAAATAAAACATCCAATAAATGTGCTAATTGTCTAGTCTCCTTAAAGTCTATGAGACAGTGGACGAGGAAGTGGGTTTAGTGCAACTGGGTGCACCTATTTCCGGGACTGCAATTCAATAAAAAATACAATCTTTTCCGCCATAATTTCTCTAATTTCATGGCTGATACACAAGAATAAATTAAAATAGAATTATGATTCTAGATTCCATTCATATTCTTCATAATTGGAAATACATTTTAAAATTAGAATCGTAATTCTTTTCAAAAAGCAGAATCATAATTCCATTTCCACTTTATTAATTATGATCGATTAAAATTATTTTTCTAACCTTTAAAAAAATTATAAGGATATTTTTAATAAATTACTTGAACATTTATATGTCATTCCATTCCCTTTCATTATTATCTTCAAATAAATAAAAAGATCTCCCATTTTAGTCATAATTCTATTCTCCAATCCATATGATCGAAGGAGGCGAATGCACAATAGTAAAGTGTTGGAGTGGATTGATATCACGCAAACTTCACAGCAAGCTTAGAATTAACTTCTTCTTTTTTTCCTTTTTTTTTTATGGTAAAAGGATGATTCATATACTAAAACAGTGCATAAAAATATAGAGTTTAGCCATTATCCAGGATGTATAATTCCTTAGATAAACTTTCAAAGTCCAGATCTAGAAGCCCCACACGTGGAGAATGATAAAACACACTATTATTTATAGAAGTAGGTTCTGCCTTAGCTCCGCAAAGACATTATTCTCTCGAGTTGTCCACTTCATCTCCACAGATTCAAGCTTGGATATCCTATCTCTGCATGATAGAATAGTATCATGAAGATAAAAGATTCATGCAAAGGTTGGTTTTTCAACGTAGTAATTGCCTCCAAACAATCAGAAATAATCATAACATTTCTGTAAGGTAATGAACTTGCGAGGCGTAATCCTTCTGCAACACTCCACAATTCGTCTTCCAAAAGGAGAGAAGAAACGGCGACTATGCGTTTCGCATATCAAGCTAGGCATGATTTATCTCCTTTCAATAAAATACCACCTATTCCAGCATTATCATATCAGATACAGCTGCATCAGTGAGCAAATAACAGATATTATCATGTCCTATACAAATTGATGCTTAAATGATATGGCATAAATGCATAAGAGAAAGTTCTTTGATGAGCCTATAGGAAAAGGAAAGTTACTTCCCAGTTCCCACGTGTTAATTACTCTAACCAACTTTTTTCTTGGTGACTTTATATATACTACGGACCATACATTTGTGATAAGCTACTTAAAAGAGCCTAATAGAATTGGAATCTGTTAAGTCAATATACAATACAAGCCTAAAACGCGGATTAAATAATAAGAGTCTAGGTGATCATAATATTAATCGAAAATCGCACTTACACTATTTTTGAACTTAAAAGCTACTTAATTTACTCGCATTAAATTTGAGTATTCTAATACATAATTTGCTAAGAATTTGTAAATTGTTCGCATTAAATTTACATGATTTGATAAGAATTTGTACTGTTTGAAACGACATATTTCAATCAAAATTTACGAACTATTAGCAAATAAGAGATTTCGTAGAAGACGTTTCATTTAGATTT
Organism: Lumnitzera littorea; assembly: GCA_024138015.1. Taxonomy (NCBI): domain Eukaryota; kingdom Viridiplantae; phylum Streptophyta; class Magnoliopsida; order Myrtales; family Combretaceae; genus Lumnitzera; species Lumnitzera littorea. The sequence goes on along the minus strand of JAMXBB010000004.1, from coordinate 96,270,982 downwards.
CATATATTTCGTCGTGACAAAGTGTCTTCAAAGGATTTCGTTCATATTTCATATAGTGAGATTGCAACGAAGGCTTAGATCAAATGACATGGAAAGAATGCTTTAACAATTCATGTGACACGAGAAAATAGGAGAACACACTTTGCTCAGATTTTAATAATGAGATTCCAATGAAGTGCTTACTTCCATTTCAAGCTCCCCATCTTGGTGTTCGAATCTCATTCATGAAATTCCTACGATCTTTTATCAGATTTACTCTTTAATTCAATGTTTGGTCTATTAATAAAATACTGAGTTCCCATTGCTTCAAAGTATCTTTTCAACACTTTGTTGAATGATCCGAACACATAATTTGTAATCTACATCTCTTTTCTCTTTGTCATTCCTTTTTACCGATGCAAATGATTAATGTTCTTTTTAACTGTCGTGCTCAAAAATTTAGAACTAGTGTTGATGTAAGAGGACTACATGTATAGGGTAGGAAATGTAATTTTTTGAAAAATACCTTCCTCTTTTGTACAATTAAAAAAAGAATGCACATTTCATAAGAGTGCCTTCTTCATAATAATATTTTTTTAATAAGGTACCTTTCCCAAGTACCCTTTCACTGTCCCTAAAATAAAAGCCCTCTCTTGCGATCATTTTCCAGACATGAACACAAAAACAAACTTTCTCCTCTCCTATCCTCTCAGCCAAACAGCGCTATTCATCCCAATCTAACATCCTTAACTTTTTCTTCTTTTTTTTTTTTTTGCATATTGTTCACCGAAAGTCAAAGGTAATCGTCGATATATATGCGATTTACATTAATTTTTTTTTACACTAATCATCGATATATATATGATTTATGTAAAATCTATTCAAAGTTTTCATATTTATGTATATGTGTGATTTCTTCATTTTAATGTTGTTTTTATGCGTAATCGTTGGTATTATAACATATAGTTGCATGATTTGCTTGTAAATTATATGTGGGCACATATTTTAGTCATAGTGGAGTTTAAATTTGAGTGTTTAGCACTTCGCACAATGAGTGTTCGGTGAAATACCTCTTAATGAATTATTTAGTTTAGGTTAAAAGTAATAGTATGAGGATGAAATGTACAGTGGATGAACCATAACGTGCTAATGGACATCACGATCTAATAGTATCATTGTTGTTATAAATCGCTGACACACAAGACTCATTTCACTATACGTTACCATTTGGTCCATACATAAGTAATACAAAGTAATTTATCTAAAATTTACTTCTTTAATATAAATTAATTACGTAAACGTGTGGATTAGTTGAATTTAACACCAAAAGAATAATACAAATAAATGCAATTCATATAGGAAACTGCATTAGAAACTTCAATCTATAATATGAACAAAAGTAAAGATAAATGGCTATTTACAAAAAGCTATTACAAAAATCTCCTCTTCACTTCCTGATCACTCCATCCCATCTTCAAACGAGACTCACTTCGGGCATTCTTCGAACTGGATAAGCAAAAAGGTTTTTCTACAATAAAAGAAATCTATTAAAATATAAGCTTAAGCTTGGTGAGATAAATCCCCCTGTCAATACCGCATAACAAAAGTTTATACTCAGAATTATGCCCCCTGTAGTTAGGGTTAGAGATAATTAACCGATACAAACCAAATTCGGGTCCTAACACTCAGGTTTTACATTAATTGCACTATTGTACTTAAATTAAAACAAATATATATATATATAACGTATATAATATACTTTCATTTTGAGCAATAAAACATATTTTCAAAATCTCAAGTCTAATGGTGTAATGGCCTCTATAATCCATAAACACATACCCTAAGCAGAAGTCACAAGACACAGCCTCTCGCTAATAATTGGCGTCTCCTGACACTTAGTAAGCTCGTCAGTTTAAGACAAAGACTCAATTAAAATAATGACGTAACTAGTGCCTAATTCTGTAGGAGGCCCTCCTCTTATGAGTCATTTCCCATCTTCTACGTAAAGTAGGAATCAGTATCATCCAAATGCAATTATAAGTAATGCATGATTCATTGAATTTCTTAATCGTATAAGTGATTAATCAAGTTTTCATGGTGATTAGACAATTTCATTCCATATAATTGCACATATGAGTTATCACAACCAATTCTCATTATTATGTAATTAACAAGTCATGGCATTCAATTGTAAATTCACACACATACATTTCTCATACCTCACAAGCATCCAAATTTCATATATATATATATATATATTTAGGTGCATCTATTTTACAAGCAAAGTCAAGTAAGTAGTCATCAAGAATTCACTGATTCGGTCATGCGAATTAATCAAAATAATCTGAAAGTAAGTCTTTTCTAAAAGCTAAGTCCCCTGGATATTGTAAATATAATACTATAAGGATTCGTAATAGAATTTGGAAAATTAAGCTACAACCTTTTAAGTTATACTTTTGACTTGATTTCATATTTTTCCCGATTTTCACTTAAAGTTCAATTGTATATAACTTTCTCATTTTAAATTCGATTTTTATGATCTTATGGTCAATCTTCATCATTTTCAAGTGTACTTTAACGTAGTGAGATTAGATTTTCGAGATAAAGTACACAAAACTGCCTCTGAGTCAGAACAGTAGCAATTCTCATGATTTAGAGTGCTTTTAGGCTTTGTTTGATTATTGTACTCTTTAGTATCTTGGGAAATCCTTTGGGCTTGGGCTTAGAATTTTATTTTAGGCTTAAAATACTCCTTAAGGTCATATTTTCAACTTTAATTTACACTCCTAAGGCTAACAATAACTATTTAGGCTTTTAAGTGGGCTTAAGTTATCAAATGGGCTTATTTTTTATCCAAATCAAGGACAGTCGCTTTGTTAGGCTTAAGGTATGTTTTGTAGGGTTTTTAAGGGTCTTAAAACAACTTTTATTATTGGGATAAGTTGCTGGTAAAAAATTTAACGAGAGTTCAACTTAGAGTTTGAGGCTTGTTTTAGAAGTTTTAAGATTAGTTTTGAGTTTTAAGCCTAATATATTTATCATACTTGCCTTAGTTGGTCTTTTTACTTTCTTTACTTACTTTTATTATATTTTTAAGTATCTTTCAACATAGCTCCAAATCTGGTTATGATGAATCCAAGGGGTTCTTACTTGGTTTTTCAACTTGTTTCCTTATTTTCTTAAGTTTAAGAGTTAAATCATGAACCTAGGTTACTTATAATTAAATCTTGACTTAACTTTTTTTCCATGAGATGATTACTTAGCTCACACTTTACATGAAAATAATAAATCTCATATTTATTACAACTACCATATAATAGTTCATATCTTATAAAGTTAGTTTTCTTATAAAAACTTTATGTAATAAATTTTCCTTTATTTAAATCTAGATTTGAGTATGTTTAACCTAATAAAAGTAAAAGCAACATCTAAATGACTCACAACTCCTCACATCCAATATGCTTTCCCTTCATTTAAGTTCTCATTTCATGATTTTCTCAACTTAAAATCTTTCATTTTAAGTGTTAAACAAGTATCTCTATATAATATCAACTTTACATGCTCATAAGTCAACTTTCATGTAATGGTTTCATAAGTTTGCTTTTTAAGGTAGTCTTAGTTGTTTCATCAACTTATAATTATACTAATATCCTCAAGAAAACATGGTCTTTTAACATAGAATACTAGGCTACTAACACAAAGAAACACTTACTCGTCCACAAAGCAAAAATATGGTGATGATACACTAAGTTTCCACTTAAGCTTTTTATCTTATTTTCTCCTTCTTGCCACCTTTTTGAAATCTTGAGTTTTAATCATTTGAAGTGGGGTTTAAAGAGTATTCTAAGGATCTTAAAAGTGGCTTTGAAGGTTGACAAATGGAGTATACAAAGTGGAGCTTTTGTACAGTGAAGATTGGAGTTACAAGTGGTGGCAATGTTGATTTTGTGTTTTCACTTTTAAGTTGATTTTCAAGTGAGAGAAATGGAAGTAAAAATAAAAGTGAAAGTGAGGGATATGAGAGAGAGAGTGGCCGATTGAATGGGGGTTGGGAAAGTACGTTTAAGAAGCTTGATTTGTTATCTTGTAGCTTGTACAAATGCTAACATTTAACAAGACTAGATAATGTAAATATTAAGGGGTAAATAATAGTGTGTAAGACAAAGCGGTTGATGGATGAAAGATAAGACATGACCTCCCTTTCTAGCCTTATAAGAACCGCTCGTTAGGCTTCATTTATGGTATAGAATTGTCTTGTCTTTTTTATTAAAATTCAACACATGAAATCTTGTGATAAGTTGTCTATATATAGTATAAGTTAAGGTGTGATAAGAAAAGTGTCTTTGATAAGTTATCGATAGTTTTTGATTGATAAATGATTCTAATTCTCAATTGATAAATTATTTAGAATGATTGGTTGGTTCACTTATTCACATGTATAAAGCTTAAGCATAAAGATAAGAAAATTCTCTTAGAGTTTGTTTCCTAAATTATTTTATAGATTATGATTTAATTCTTATAAAATTATGAAATTTTCTAGAGTTAAATGAAATTATTCGAGTTTAATTGCTTTAAGGTTTTGTGTTTTGGGTGACTTTAGAGTTTGCAGTTTTTCATGTTCGGGTTTTATCGATAATAAACTTCCGAATTGAAAAGTTAAATTCGTTTTTTAATGTAAACTTGTATTTTTAGTTTAGTTGATTCTTGAGAATGTTTAAGAAGTATTCTTAACGAATTGTAAGACCGTTAAAAGTAGGGTTTACAATGGAGATGTTCCTGTTGATGTAGATAGGTTGGAAATAGTGAGTATGGTGAAATTTATAGTTTATGCCCATGAAAATATTGTAAGGGGAAATTCGAGACCAAAGTATGGTCAAGACTTGTTGAAGATGTTGAAAGTAAGAATGATTGTGAACTTCTTTGAACTATTGGAAAGGATTCGCCAGGGCATTGGGATTGATGTAAGTGCTAGGGGATTTAGATTTGGTACCAACATCCAAATGCGTGTTTAAGAATTATATCCTATTCCCTGATTGCTATCAAGGATGATGATGATGTTAAAAACTTATTTGAGATGGCGGTAGCATTTGGGAAAAGCCACATTCACCACTTGTATGTATGGATTGGAGAAACGGAAGGAGTCCCTCTTGTACATGCTGCACATGTGCCTCTAATTGAGTTGAATGAGCTAGCAGCATATGAATACAAGCCATTGTACGTGTCTACCCTTATGTGTGATGATGATAATACAATTGATGAGGTAGTTAGACCAATATTTTAAAAGAAAATTTCACATAATTAGGTGGTTTAATGCATAGGAGGGCTAAATGATGAAGAAGAAGATGATAACAATAATAACGGTTATGAGCCAAATGGAGATGAAGAGGATGATGATTGTAATGAGGATATTGAAACCGAAATGCCTCCTACACTTCCTATTGTTCTTGAGATGGGTGTTAGCTATTTCTATATTCCATAAATGTCACTTGTAGATCCTTACGCCTTGGGCTTAAGGTCAGTGGAGCCTACACCAGTGTTGAGTTATCCTTAGAAGGTTTAGATGATCGGATCAGCTGTCAGGGATGTGATACCTGATGCATCTCTGAGGTCGTATACACAGAGAAGCACTACAACGGAATGGGAATAAAGAAAACAAAAGGGAAATTAGTAAATCTAAGTAACTACCAATTAGATATGACGCATCAATTGAACATACTTGACTTAATCCAAGCATTTGATATGACACACGAATGTTAAACTAAGGTCGCTCGCCTTAAACTCTTACTAAAAAAACTAGATAAGAGTTAAGGAAAATTTAAGGAACACTTAGGTTGCTTTGTAAAGTGGAAAGTTGTACTCAATAATGTATTATGATATCTGATGACTGTGTAAAAGTAAATTGGGGTGAGGGGGTTTATATACTAACTCTACTAAGATTACAATACATACATAGAAAGGACAAAATGGTAATTTGCAAATGGGATAAATAAGCTTATACTACTAATCAATTTTCTTTATATTTATTTTGTTCAGTTCTCTTTATCCATTTTAATTTTTACTACCAAATGTTGTTTAACTTAATTAATAATGGTTAAGTGTAAGAATATACATATATATTTACATAATTGGCCCATGTATTGGTATTAGTTATATGACTAGAAGTATATAAATGTATACATATGGTTTAAGTCTTCATAAAAGTTTTTTCTTGGTTAATGTAATAAATTAGATTTGGATATATTTTTAATTTTGATAAGTAAAAGCGAAAATAGATTCTTTTTTAATAAGGTGAGATAACTTTTGAATAACAATGTTAACACTAACGTGGCTGTAGTTTAGTGGTTAGAATTCTACGTTGTGGCCGTAGAGACCTGGGCTCGAATCCCAGCAGCCACAGTTTCCTTTTACTATTCCATTTTTTCCTATCCTTCTCGATGGGAGACACGTGGGGGCATTCCATTGGCCAAATGACAGTGCCGCAGGCAAGTTCCCCTATTCGTATCGTACCATAACGCTCCTCCAGATACCGTCTTTCTTTCCCGCCAAAATCCCTTCCTTTCCTCTCTTCATTTACCGCCAAATTCCCCTCCTAACTCTCTCTTATTTTCTTTCTCTCTCTCTCTCACTCTCTCCCTTCCTATCTCCCTCTCTCTCTTTCTCCAACACACGATACGCAGGCAAAGCAAATTCATTTCCGAGCAGCCATGAACGACCTCAACTTCAAAGCCGACCGAGGTACTGTACCTCTGTCTCTCTCTCTCTCTGTGTCTGTTCGATTGGCGGCTGATTTGGTAAACTCAACAGCTTTGGCGAAGGAATTTCTGTACAATTTTGCTGACGCTAATGGCGAAGCCAAATACATGAACATCCTCGTTAGTATCACTCACTCCAAAACCCCTAATTTTGGCTCTACTTGCTTTCTTTTTCTGGATTAATTTCCTCTAACTGATTTCTCTCTTCTTGATTTAATTTTTTATACATTTCAGCAAGAAGTCGCTAATCGTAAAGTTCGTGCAGTCCAAATCGATCTCGAAGACCTAATTAATGTATAAAGGATCTCCAATTTCCTTCACATTTGTATTTTTTTTTTTTAGTAATGTTGATTTTGGTTCTTATACTTGTGTTGGGCTGGTTATTTAGCACAAGGACTTGCAAGAGGATTTTCTTGTACGCGTTACCGAGAACACGCGTCGGTATATTGGGATTTTCGCGGAGGCTATTGACGAGCTTATGCCCGAACCAACCGAGCCTTTTCCAGATGATGATCATGACATATTGTTGACTCAGAGGTCTGAGGAGAGAAAGGAGAACGCCGATTCCGCCGATCCTTATGAAAAGATGCCTCCTGAAATCAAGCGTTATTTGTGAGTATTATGATTGAAGTGGAATTCCTCATTCAATTCTGATAATTGCTCGTAATTTTGGAATTCATGTATGATATATAGAATACTGTCTAGTTTAAGATTTATTAAGCTAAAGGAATAAGCAAAATGTAGAACGTGCGTAGTACGGTCACCGTGAATCAAGTAAACAAGCGAAGTTGAATATGATATATAGGGTTGTTGTATGATTTTGTGTCCTCCATTACACAGAAAATCCTCTCAGTCGGATGCTAACGATTAGGAGAACATTTTCTTTTTGAAAGTAGAGAGATGAACTAAAGCGAAACACTGAAAAACCTTTTGGCTTAATAGTTGGAGTTGTATGTAGGTAGATATATGTATGCTTACTTTATTTTCCCTTGCAGCGAAGTTTATATTAGAGCATCATCCAAAGGACGTCCATTTACCATTAGAGAGGTCAAAGCTTCTTACATTGGACAATTAGTAAGAATATCAGGAATTATTACTCGGTGCTCTGATGTCAAGCCATTGATGCAAGTAGCCGTTTATACATGTGAAGACTGTGGTTTTGAAATCTACCAGGTGATTTCCAAAATCAATTACAATACCTTTATATTTTAAGTCCTATGGCAATGTTGATAGCGAGGAAAATAGGGGGTACAAAAGAAAACAGAAAGAAAATATGTGAATACTCGTTTGATTCTGCTTTAATACTGAGATATATCACCGGAAAATTTTAGTGTTCATTCTCAGTCCTTTATACTTTGCTCGGTGAATGGACGTTTCTGTTCAACATAATTTTTCTGATGATTTTGGTCAACCTACATTTTTACAGGAAGTCACTGCTCGAGTTTTTATGCCTCTATTTGAGTGCCCATCCATGCGTTGTAAGGTAAACAAAACAAAAGGGAACCTTATTCTTCAACTCAGAGCGTCGAAGTTTTTGAAATTTCAGGAGGTATGTTATTCTTATTGTCATGCAAAGCCTTTTTAGTTTTGGCTGGAAATATATTGTTACCAGAAAATTGAAATCCTATTTCAGTCACTTTGAAGAACTCTTTTGCCTTTAGCTGATGCTTTCGAGTGCAAATGCAGGCCAAGATTCAAGAGTTGGCTGAACATGTTCCAAAAGGCCATATTCCTAGGACTATGACCATTCATTTTCGAGGAGAACTCACGAGAAAGGTGGGCAGTCATGTGGATTCTTTCGACTTTTTTTTTCCTTATCTTCCTAACTTAAATGCTATAAGATGCCTGCTGCACCCCCCACCACCTCCACAAAAATCATAATATACATATCAGGAATATATTCAAATATATATATGTGTGTGTTCAACATCCTAATGCTAATGCTATAAGGTAAAAGCTCCTAGCAACAATATCAGGAATATATTCAAAATCAAGATTGACTTGTCCTTTCTTCCAAGAGGAAAGCATATGCATCTAACCAACTCTGAGAAAGGTTTGCAGTAGGCTTGAGACCACTAAAAGACATCAAGTTGTCTGAACCCTCAAGTAATCTTTGGCTTTAAGCATTTAGTTATATGAGTGATGACGTCAGTTGAAGCTGAAGTGCAATAGGTGGCCTTTGCCAATCCTCTTGTGCTTTGAAACATTAAATGGGTGCTTAGATAAAATATGTACTGTGTCTTTCTTGCCTAGTAAATATCAGTTAAAGTCATTTTGACCTGCCTTTCATCTGCATCATCAGGTTTCACCAGGTGATGTTGTTGAACTATCAGGGATATTCCTGCCCATCCCTTTTAGTGGCTACAGAGCTATGCGCGCAGGCTTGGTTGCAGATACGTACTTGGAGGCCATGTCCATCACCCATTTCAAGAAAAAATATGAAGAGTAAGCAAATCACTGATGCACTAACCTAGATGATTGATTTATTTGCTTATATGGAACTTGTACTGTTGGATCTTGCTACAAACTCCTCTTTGTTGGAGAATGGTCCAATATTAATATTTGCAGAATTGCTTATATTCATTGGAATTGTCTTGACAGCAATTCAGTTCTATACTTCTTTTTTTGCTGTAAAAATAGCTGAGGTTGGAACATATATATGTGCATGTTTGAATTAAGCAATTGTCAAATCTTAAAGTAGCTTTTCCATATTTTGTTTACTTCATGCCATCTGATCCCGTAGAAAAGTATTTTGCTCAGTTTTCTGGAGTGCAAATGAAGATGGATTCCTTGCAGTACTGAGACTTGAACTAAAACGAGCTAGATGAGTTCACCCTTAGATATTGTTTTTTTGACATTCAAATGCTTTCCGTGTTTATTTTTACCGTTTGACTTTAATGTGGCAAGCACAACATAAAAGATGGCTTCATGCAACATAGAATTAAATGAGTGTTTTCTACACTTTTACTGCAGATATGATCTCAGAGAGGATGAAGAAGAGCAAATTACAAAATTAGCTGAGGATGGTGATATATATAATAAGTTGGCACGATCTTTAGCACCTGAAATCTATGGACATGACGATATCAAGAAGGCTTTACTCCTCCTCCTTGTTGGAGCTCCTCATCGAAAGTTGAAAGATGGAATGAAGGTAACTCTTATGAATTTCCTTTACGACATAGTTATGCATTTTACTTGTTTCACTGGCTAGATTGCTGGTGATGATTGTTTTCATCAACAGACAAAGGTTAGGGATAGAAATATTCGGTTGGAATCTTGAAAGTAGAAGATTTGATTTTATTTCCATTCTTATTACTCGTCTTTCCCTCCTTTCTTTGATATAAATGTGTTGCCATTTATATTTTATGGGTAATTTTATTCAGAGAAAATCTTACTGAAAGAAGTGCTATGTTTTTAATGGTTTCAGATAAGAGGAGATCTACATATTTGCCTAATGGGCGATCCTGGTGTTGCAAAAAGTCAGCTCCTGAAGCACATCATAAATGTTGCACCCAGAGGAGTGTATACTACGGGCAAAGGTAGCAGTGGGGTTGGCCTTACTGCTGCTGTTCAGAGGGATCCTGTAACAAACGAGATGATCCTGGAGGGGGGTGCACTGGTGAGACAGATTTCCTAAATTGTACTGGAGCTTATACTTTTATGCATTGCAATATCACAAAGATGCACAAAAATAACGCAGTGTATTATCCATAGAAGTCCATACTAATGGCATTATGATGACCAGAATCCTCATTGACCTTTTTGTATTATTTTACTGAATACTTTGAAACTATATTACCTGATGTTCCTTCCAGGTACTAGCAGACATGGGTATATGTGCCATAGATGAGTTTGACAAGATGGATGAGTCTGATCGTACAGCGATACATGAAGTTATGGAGCAGCAGACAGTTAGTATAGCCAAGGCTGGTATAACTACATCCTTGAATGCAAGAACCGCTGTTCTTGCGGCTGCAAATCCAGCTTGGTAATTCAGTTGTGTACTTTTAACCACCTTCTGAAAGCAAGATTTTCTAGTAAAATTTTATTGTCATATAAGAGACAATGTTACTGCAACATTTAACTTATGCCTCTTATGACTCTGGTTTATAGGGGAAGATATGACCTCCGTAGAACTCCGGCTGAGAACATTAACCTCCCTCCTGCATTATTATCACGATTTGATCTTCTTTGGTTGATTCTCGATCGAGCAGATATGGATAGTGACCTTGAAATGGCTAGGCACGTTGTCTATGTTCATCAGAATAGAGAATCTCCAGCTCTTGGGTTTACACCCCTACAACCATCTATCCTCAGGTAAATCCTTAATTACCGAGGGAAATGTACAACGGAATTTTGAAATTAATTGAATAATTCCTTGTCTTAGCCAAAATGTCCTCAGATTCATATTTGTATTGTATTTCGATACAACCCTCTTGGTGAACATCACTCAAAGTGCAGATAATATTGTCTGCTGAGGCACATAGCTTGAGTCTGAATATGTGTGCCCTCTTAGTAATTCAAATTTGTCTGCTTGATCATATGGAAAAATCCATAATTTCTTATTCATCTTCATAAGCTTCTGCTAAAAGCCCTGGTCTGCATGAGTGTTTTTCTTGGTTTTCCTACAAAATGCTCGGCATATGATCAAGCAACATCTGAGATTTTTTTCAATGGAGAAGTCAGTCTTCATGGTGTTATTGAATTGTTGCATGGAATTTGTGGATACTTGTAGCTGGATAGGAAATCGAATGAAACTTCTCTGGGTTATCTTATTGCTCAAACATTACAGTTTATATGGTAGATAATTGAGTTCTGAGTAATCACTCTTGGTTTTGAAGAGCATACATATCAGCTGCAAGAAGAGTGTCACCTTATGTGCCAAGGGAACTTGAAGAGTACATTGCTAGTGCATATTCTAGCATCCGTCAAGAAGAGGCCAAAACTAATGCGCCTCACTCCTACACGACAGTGAGAACATTGCTTAGCATCCTACGAATATCTGCGGTAAGAATACATATCTTTGGAGCAAGCGTGCTGCTTATACGTAGTTCTACTTTGCAAGTGGCAATTGTTTGCATGGCATCGCCACTTCCTTAGTCTTAAATATAAATATTAGGGTTATGAATAAGTAGCCTGTTCCATTGGAACCCATTTTGCCTTCGAAGGACTGTCCAGGCTGTGAGGAAGTGGTCTAATCTGTAAATGGGTAGATCTCCTGATTTTCAAGTTCTACTGTATCCACATTACATTATATCTGACCCCATTCATGTAACAGGCACTAGCAAGACTCCGTTTCTCTGAGACTGTGGCCCAGAGTGATGTGGATGAGGCACTGCGTCTAATGCAGATGTCAAAATTCTCGCTGTATTCAGATGATCGACAACGATCTGGTCTGGATGCTATATCAGATATCTACTCGATTTTACGGGATGAAGCTGCCAGGACAGGCAGGTTGGACATCAGCTATGCTCGTGCACTCAATTGGATTTCTCGAAAGGTGAGTGGCAAGACCGGAAATATATTTTAATTCTTCTGAGTGGATCCTTGATATTTTTTTAGCATAAATCAGATAACCGGCCATGCTTAGACTGAAAATAAATCAAAGCGCTTGTCCAAGGATTATTCTTCTTGGAAGATGCTTGAGATGTCTGTTTAGGTTTTCAGATTTCTTGTAATTCAGTTGTCGTGACATTTTGCTTCCTTGTGAGCAGGGTTACAGCGAAGCCCAGTTGAAAGAATGTTTGGAAGAATATGCAGCTCTTAATGTGTGGCAGATTCATCCGCACACATTTGATATTAGATTTATCGATGCATGATATTCTTTGTTTTTTATGAGCTTGTTACTTTCATTAACAGCAGTTGTTATGTATTGTGTGGATCAGGAAATTAACCATGATAAGCCCTTATTAAAAAGCTAGTCCAGCATCTTCGTGCCATCTTTAATTCTACCGTTTAACCTATTTAGTTTGCCATCGTGCGGTCATACATCAAATGGTGATTAAGCTTGATTGTTATTATTATTTTGGATAAAGCCACTGAAGCGCTCCAAAATTCTGAAACTCAAGGAAAATACTGGTAATGGGTTTCAGAGTCAGTGAAGATGTAGGCCACAAAGCTGGGGATGATGCCAAGAATTTGTGATGGTAGTGGTGGTGGTTTCTGTGAGGGAGAGAAGATGTAATTAAATATACAGTTGCCAAAGACTAGGATTGCTACTTGGACTGCATTGCATAATAGAAGGAGATTAGCATAGAACATATATTTTTTGTCCCATTCATAGTAACTGACCGTAGCAAAGTACATGTATTTTATTTTCATGAAGATTATCAGTCTATTTATTTTGTGAGATCAGTACCAATGTTTGCCGAAAGTTTTGTGTCGATCACTTCAGTTCCTTCCTAAGTTGCAACCGCCTGTTACTAGCATTAACATCCTTTAGTAGACGTGCAATGACTATTAAACCAAATGAATAAAAAGAAAAAAAATCATACTTCAATGGTCTTAGGAAGCAGGAAAAGAAAAAAAGATGTGTGAGTGCGTTGGTATATTATATGTATATACTTCTTTAAGCATATTATAAGACTCCATTAAATATCCACAATAATAACCAATAACATATCCATTGGTCGGCTGGTTTGTCTAAAATAATACAAAATATTTTTAAACAAAACAATATTACCTTGTAATTAAATAGTTGAATTTCTTATCCTTCAATTTGACATCGTCGAGAATGCACTAACCCTGCCTTCAAATAAATTATTGTTAGTTCTAATTTATGCACATTATATATGAAATAGGTTTAGGCTTTTATTTATGTAAACTTTTCTAATACATTGAAAAAACTATTCGTGTTTTAGCAGACCCAGTTTATATGAAGTTTTTAATTGGTTTATATTTTATTTATATGGATTTTGACTTAAATGAAAAATTCTCGTCCTTCGTAAATTTTTGTAGGCTCAATAGGTTGAGAATTTATTTTGGACTTAATGATAATTTTTATGTTAGATTATCTAGAGGTATCTTCTGTTATGTGTCATATAAAAAATTATATAAATGGCATTGAGCACGGATGAATATACTAAATAGATTGTTAAATCTAGTATCATTAATTCCATATTTGGTCGAGATATACATTATGAACGATATAATAATCAAGAAAGGAAGATAATTGTTTTGCTAAGATATTATGAGTTTATTATTGTATATAAAATCCTAAATTATATTTTCGATTAAACCTTTACTATTTCATTTCATTTTTATTTTTTTGGGCAACACTATTCCTTTTATATGCACGTGAAAGGTTAGCAGCATGTCAAAATACGATCAATTACTCAAAGTCATGACCTAAACCTGTTTTGTTGGTGATTGTAAAATTTCCGGTGGTAAGAAGAAAACCACTAGTTTTGGATATAAGAATAAATGTAATCTTCATTCGTATTAAGGGAATCATTGATCATTACGATAACATGAGGCACCATGAAGAGATCAGCAAATGTGGTCTTTCTCTTCCTGATTTCAACTTGACGTAAACATATTAAAGAAATTTTGGAAAAAGACTAACTTTTCAGCTAAGTGATTTTGGTATTTCTTTCTTTCTTCTTCTTCTTCATCCATGCCAAGAAATATCATGGAGAGATACATAAGAACACAAAACATCACTGATCCATAAAATATACTCATATTACATACATCTGCTTAGAGTCAAGGACTTGACAACTTGATATCCCAGCCAATACCTGCTGAATACAAAACATAAAAATTTTCAGTAATATGATAAAGAGTATGGGTTTGAGTGAAGCAACAATAGATCACTTAAACAATGCATAACATATAACAGCCTTCGGAATATAAACTACAACCCATTTCTTTATTTATCTCCAAACTATCAACATTCTTTGAAAACTTAGTTTCCCATTATAGAATGCACTATCTGGAAAAATTGATGATATATATTATACAATGAGGATCTTGAAACAAAAGCAAGAAGAGAATAGAGGATTACATAGATGCTTTTCTATAAAAATCACATCCCATTCTTGATTTCACTTCTATAAATAAATTAAGCAATTTGCAAAATTTATGGAAACAAAGTTTGGGAAACTAATACAAAAACAACTTACACCTAGACAACAACATGGATACACTCACTTGAGTCACGCAACAGAGGAAAATATATGAAAAATTAATAGCACACAACGATACTTAAGAAAGACAACGTGAACAATATTCAAAGTAGGAGGGGTTGAGGAAATGATGTTGTGCTACAGCTTTAATCTCTCAACTTAACCAAAAATATAAACAATCCTTCAAGCAAAGTAAAGTAGAGTATCACATATAAAGCTCCCAAAAATAATTCGGTGGAGATTATTAGTAACATGATTGTTGTCCTTAAATACATGGATACCACAAATAAACATGCTTGTATGGTTCCAATAACATTGATTGCTTATTGAGAAGTATAAATCTGTACTTGTGGGGGTTGACATTCATGAAGACGGGAACACTACACTTGTAGCATAAAACACTGTTGGCTGTCTAATGAAACAAAAACATACTGGTTTCCACTTACATAACAACATAGAGCATAATAATCTCATAAATTTTACTTGCTCTCACCAATTTCACAAAAATAGGAATGTAGATTCCATGTCCTAGTCTTTTGTCTGTATTTGCTATGTGGAAAACTATGAATAAAAAGTAAAGGTGGAGTGCAAAATTAAATATTTAGTATACATAGTATTGTCACTAAGGATTTGCCGATGGTGATTGGACTCCATACATAGTAAGCCTGCAAAATAAGATATTGTGAAGGGATGTTGGAGGATTGTTTGGCATGACTATTCTGATATTTAAGTTAATAGTGAATTCTTGGAAAGTAAAGAATACTTGGAAGTAATATGCAAGTTTAATATACAGAGTGTAAAGAGCTTACCACTAGGCAGTGGACTAGTATTTATAGAGGAGTCACATCGGTAGTTAGTGAACAATTGGTGGAAGAGATCTTCTCCCCACAAGTATGAGAGAGTAGGGACTTGGTGTTTGATGTGTCCTACTTTAATTGGAAGTAGATATTGACTTTGTCTTTAATCCTTATCTCATGACTTCTATCCATTGAGAATCTCAATGGGCTCGGTTAATTCATGGTCAAGGCTTGAGCCCACTGCAATAAGTAAGGTATGTCAGATCTGGAAGGACTTGAGGGGCCTTGTCAACACTTACCACCTTCATAATCTCCTTGCTGTGGTGAAGGCAAGGAGAAGAGATATATGGGTTACTCAGGTGTATGGTTGATCTGACTCAAAAGAGCTCGAATAGGTGCTGTAATGTCGGCGTGGCAAGGGTATAGGTTTTGGTTGGCAGTAAGCCGAGGTAGAGATGTCTGAGGGAGTAAATACCCAGGCCGAAGATGTCCGGGGTGAGGGGGACTAAGATGGTTAGAAACTATGCCAAAGTGAAGTGCTAAGATGGGGATGTCCAGGGCATAGGCATAATTAGGCTATGCCTCTATCATGCCAACCAGGTAAAAGTTGGAGGGATCATGGGGAGGCTTCTTGTAGAAGAAACTTTTTCAAATTCTGACTCAAGCATGCTTGCTTTTTTATGTAATTAATGTGATGTGATAGGTGTTTTGTCATAACAGATTAGCGTACAACTACATGCATTTTACCTTTTAAAGGGAACTGTCCGATCGAAACTTACTCCACGTATTTACTTAGCAGCATTCCAAGGGATTTATGTCTATAAAATCCCAATAACCGCCTGTACGATTTCCTAAGCGTTTAGCCTATAAATAGTAGGGTCATAACGAGAGACCACTTTTTTGCAATCTCTTTATTTTACTACTACGAATTCTACTTTCTTGTGCTACATCAAACTTCCTTCGAGAGTTTTTTTATCTCCCTTCTTCTTTATCACCCTTTGCAATCATGTCAGCAAACATAGGTGAGGCGGGTTGTGACTTGTTGGGATTCAGCCTTACTAACTCTGAATCAACAATGCAATAAGAGAGGACGAAATCTTGTCACTAGCATAACTTAATGAACCTACTAGGATGGCCGTAGAGGTGTTGGATAGAGCTAGGATTATTAATGCCATCTCAAGGGATGTATATGTATACACTTCCTTACCTTCTCCCAAGGATTTGTTCGATGTTCTTGAGACGGGAAAGGGCCTAGTGGTTAAGTGAGCAAGACTAAACAATCCGCCTTCGGTTGGATTATAAGTAACTTTGTTGTTGAGGTGATCCTTGGGTGGTAGATGAGGTTATCGAATAGGGACAAATGGGTGGCCTTGCTATTAGGGAAGTGCTTCGTGATGTTTGAGAAATGCCTAGAGTTTAGATAGCGCCTTCCTCCAAGTTTCTTTGAAAATGAATTCTACAATTACCACTGGTGCAGTTTGTTATAGGTCTCTCTCAATGGGTGGAGGGTGCTGAAGGCTTTCTAGGAGCTCTACAAGTACTTGGTTATAAGGGTTACTCTTGAGCTCTTCGGTCATTTTTAAACGTAGAAGAGCATTGGGGGGTGGCCATACCTCTAGTCGCGTCCAGGAAAGAAGCTGTTATATGGCTTCGTAGATTCAGTGAAAGGTTAACAAGATGAGTATGTGGTGGTCGAGCTGCTTGAGGAGGTAGACTTTGAGACGCAATGGGTCCAAACCGGAGGTGAAAAGGGGCTTAGTCCCAATGATGCAGAGGCTGCCTAAGAGATCTAAACCTTTATGGTGCTTAAACATGGTTAAGAGATAAATGCTACAAAGACCGTAAAAAGGTATTTCCGGTATTTGTTCTTTAAGCTCTTCCCCAGCATGCCCCAGCATAAAGAAGACTGTGGTGAAAAAATAGGTTGAAGGTATAGGTTCAAACCTTTTGTGAACACCTTCATTTGTTGTGCTAGTACAAGGATACTTTATCCGACATCTCTGTAAAATGGGGATCTTTCTTTTTTCATGTCGGTCAAGGCGAAGTCGGCAAATGATAGTGATTGCTTCTTTTGGTTTTGCCTTCTTTTTCTTTTTTTACTCACTGTTTGAATTCAATTTCTTGTAGGCAAAAATTTGGCTATAAGGCCTCCCTATCCCTTCGTAGACAAACTGATGAGCTACCGATAAGTGAGGATTGAGGCATCCGAATAGAAAAGGTAAGGCAATATGGGTGAAACCAAGGGCGTAACCGAAGCCTATTCCATAGGGGATTATTATTGGAATCAGAGACAAGCCACTGAATGTGGAGCCTTTGGGTATAGCTCTACCTGCCCATGCCTTTGTCCCCTCCATTAAACCTATTCTTGCAGGGGACGAGGGCACCAATGTAGAGGGACCTAACGTTTAGATGCTTTCCAAGGGTGAGGGAAGAGGAGATGGCTAAGGTGGTTGCCTTGCCTCAGGTACCTGGGCAAAAAAGGAAGGTTCCTGAAATAGTTAGGGAGCTAGAGCTTAGAGTTAAGAAATAAAGACAAATGGCAAGGGTGCCTCTAAGCTGGGGGAAATGGAATGGGTGGTCGACGGCTCATCCCTACTAGTGTGTTGATGACCTGGGGGTCGAATTTTTTTATGTCCTTAACAATTTTAGGTTGTTGGAGATCGAACTGGACTCATTCTAAGAGGTGTTGTACGTCTCCTCGAATAAAGAGTTCTTGAGGGGGGCTCTTGAGTTGGAAATGAAGAGGGTCAGGGGGAAGCTCCTAAGGCAGAAGTAGGAGGTTCGTGCTAATAATCTTACGTTGCAGCATAGGACACTTAACTACCAAGCTTTTGTGAGGTTTTATACCTTTGACGATTGGGCTATCCTCAAGAGGTTGTCTAAGGAAGGTGGGGACGACCCCATGGAGATGATGGGCTACTTGAGCACACTTATGCGACAGGTAAGTCTTACTTCTACATTGACGTGCTTCATTTCTCACTATATTAATGGTGGTTAGTGTTTCTTTGCAAAACTACAACCAGGTGTTGCTTCAACTCAATAAATATGATGTTACCTAAAGAGATGTAAAGGGCTTTAGGGAGACATTGTGCCAGTATGAGAAGTACTTGCGAGAGGTTGAGACTTCTACTAATAAATATTTGGAAAAATTCTCCAAAGTTAACTAACGCCTGCATCACTCTTATGTATAGTTAGCCGGGCTTTAAACACGGCTGAATGACGTAGAGAGTGAGGGGGGATAAGGTCGAGAAGGCAACGAAGAAGGTCGACGACCTGAAGGCTTGGTTAGAGGATGAATAGAGGACCAAGGCTCATCTCTCTTAGTGGCTAAATGGGGAAAGGGATGCTAAGGCTCAAGTTGAGAAAGAGAACACCGAACTAAAGGCGTCAGTCGCCAAGCAGCAAACCGAGTTGGCAATGAAGGTATCTGAGTGTGAAAGCGTCAAAGCCACTTCGCTAGAGTTAGCTGGTTTGAAGGTTAGGTTAGAGTGGCAAGTTTAGGAGCTGCAGGGGAAGGTTTCAGAGATGGAGGAGATTATCTCCAAAATGGAAAGTGGGGAGGTCCTTAGTGATGTTGCTACGAAAAAGGCCATTGCCAACTATCGAAAGACCGAAGAGTAGTTGGATGAGCTGGAAAACTTGACCACCGATTTTGCCTGTTGCACAAGGAACGAGGTGCTCTCCTACTATTCAAACCTTGATCTGAGTTTCCTTGGCTTCCTAGATTCCCCAACCTTCAATGAGAAGAGGGAGGCCTTAGTGCGCGAGAGGGAGGCCGTTCAAGTGGCCTGTAATGTCCCAGGCGCCCCCTTTACTGTTAGAGTTGGGTAAGGCACTTCCATATCCACTTCTGTCCGAGCAGTCTGCCAGTTGACAAAGCGCTATCCCATGTCACATTTCTATTAGGGTTATAGTTACTATACCATTCACAAACCTACTCTTATTTCTTAGCTAATTCCTAAAGCGCCTTCTATCTCTTTTATCTTTTACCTTTCACTGAATCCCCAATGGATTGATCTTAAGATAATTAGCTAGTTATAGCGTTATAGCACTTCTTAGGATAAATTCATCTCTAAAGCAAAAATCGTATCTCTTTTTATTTTTATGGTAAAGTTTTACTTAAACTTCATCATAAAGAGGAGCGGCTATAAACATCTCGTTTTTTATCACCTTGTAATTTTTAGAGTTTCTTTTAGAATAATAGAAAAGGGGGTTCCTAATTAAAAAACACAAAAAATTAGAAAAATGAAAAAAATTAGGAAAAATAGATTTTTAGGTCTTAGGTTGTTGTTAGTATCACTGGTGATATAGATTGGGTAATTCGTAAGGTCTAAATGCATATAACCGTTAAATTAGATATGATTTCAAAATTCTTTTATTTTAACGCATGTGCAACTGATCTAATTTTAGAGCACGACATATAGAATATACTTTTTAGCTCTATGCTTGGTTTAGTGTAGTACTTTATTTATTTATTATTTTTTTATGCTTTTATACTTTTTTTAAAGGATTGGATTGGTTTTGGACTAAGCTTGAAGGCTTAGTCTATGTTTAGAAGGGAAAAAAGCCCCATAATATGGCACTAGAGCTTGCTTTTATTTTTGACACACGCATGTGTAATACATGTACGTGCTTGTGTTCCTCGGGCAAGTGCTGAGCCCTTCTTTGCATCTACTTCTCTAATTGTTTTCCTCGATCTTGGCTTTCTTCTTCATTTTTGGTCAGCTTGTTTTGAGGTCATTTTCTTTACCTCTTTTCATATATGATATTGGTGAAATCATGTAGCTCACATGGTCTACTTTGCATGGGTCTCTAAAACTTGGCCAAAGACATTCATTTCAAGGATTAATTTGCCTAAGAAAATCAAGAAAAAACTCAAAATCTAGGTTCCACATTCATGGCCAATTTAGCCATTAAAGCTCATTTCTATATTAATTCAAGCTAGAATTAGTATAAAAGGGACTCTTGAGCATTATTTTGAGCATCGTTCTTCATCCAAATCATCCCAAACACACATAATCATGCTCTAACTATCTTTCTCTCTTTAAGATGAGCTTTTGCTCGAAGCCTTTCAAGCACAAATCTTAGCCTCATGAGCTTCCCTAATCCTACAACTTCCAATCCTAACTCATTTCAATGTTAGTAGTGACCTCCACCACCTTTAACCACCGCTTGAACTCCAAACCCTAACTTGCGATGACCTTAGCTCAAAACTTTATTCCCTGCACCTTTTTGCTTGAATTCGACACTACGGCTGAGTTTGTGGTGTCTTAAAGATGGAGAGCTAACCTTTCTTTGAGCCTCAACAAGTAAATAAGATGTAACAAAGATTTGAAAACCATGTATTGGTGGGAGGGAATGAAAAAGGATGTAATTCAATATATTGAAAGTTGTATTACATGTTAATAAGTAAAAGCTGAGCATAAAAAACCTAGTGGATTGTTGCAACCATTAGAAATACCCTAGTGGAAATGGGATAATATCACGATGGATTTTATGGTAGAACTTCCTAGAACTAGGGTAGGACATGATTCCATTTGGCTAATTGTTGATAGATTAACGAAAAGGGTACACCTCTTAGCTTATTGAATTGGTGATTTGATGGAGAAGTTGGCTAAGTTATATGTGCAAAAAATTGTTCTATTACATGGTATATAAGAGAGTATTGTTTCTGATAGAGATAGTTGGTTGGTGTCAAAGTTATGGGAGAGCTTACATCTAGCTTTAGGAACGAAATTGCACTTTAGTATAGCCTATCATCCATAAATAGATAGTCAATCGGAGAGAATGATTCAAATTTAGAAGATATGTTTAGAGGCTCTATATTAGACTTTAGAGGAGATTGGAATCAATATTTGCTATTAGTAGAGTTTTCTTATAATAATAGTTATCAAGCAACCATACAAATGGTACCGTTCGAAGCGTTGTATGGGAGAAGGTACCGATCACCACTATACTGCCATAGTGAGGAACATATAGTAATAGGACCCGAATTAATTCAACAAACTAATGATAAGGTGAAATTTATTCGGCAAAGAGTGAAAGCAGCCAAGACCATTGGAATTTACATATACATATACATATATGTAAAGATAAGTCCATTTCGAGGACTTAAACAATTTTGTATGATTGGAAAGTTAAGTCCATGTTACATTGGACCATTTGAAGTACTCGAGAAAGTTGGAAACGTAGTGTATCGACTTGCTTTATCCCCAATTCTATCAAGAGATCACAATGTGTTTCACGTATTTATGTTAAGGAAGTTTGTAAAGAAATCAAACTCAATAGTGGAAATAAAATCAATAGATCTACACAAGGATTTTACAATAGAAGAACAATCTATTAAGATACTTAAGGAACGAGTTCAGAGGCTAGGAAATCAAGATGTAGAGTACGTAAAGGTTCATTGGGGAAGCAACCCTTAAGTAAAAGTGACATGAGAACTAAAGATGGCAATATAGAAGAGATATCCCTAGTTGTTTTAGAAAACATGTGAGTAAATCTTTCTATCTTGATTAGCGATAATTGATTGAATGTTGGAGTATTCAAATATTTCATTAGGTTGAATGATAAAAAAAGTTTTGAGGACAAAACTTTTTTGAATGGGGGGTGGGAATGTGAGCCTCTTATTTGGCAATTAGGGATTAAGTAGATAAATTTAGGATATCGATAAAATTAATCCAATTAACCTAAAAATTTATGTATAAGCTCAGGATATTAGACGAAGAGACTTCGTGGGGCTGGATGTTAAAAATATAATAAAATAATAATATATCTAAAATATTATAATTTAACTATATTACAAATTAATCGTCGTAATCGCAGAAAATAAGCTTTATTAGTTCATAAATTTTTAGAGATATGTTAGATATGTAATAAAATTTAGTTAGGACATAAAATAATATATATAATATATATGTATGTGTCACGTGTAATTTTTAAGTATGTATGTATACCCGTCTATAGCTAAAATACCCTAATTTAAGTAAATTAAGCTAAAATAATCCAAGAAAATTAACAAAAATCATTTAAAAATTTATAAAAGATCATTAACTAGTTGGTAACTTAGTTGTTAGGGCATGTCGATTGTTTAAGACAGGTGTGGCATTATAGAGAAATAGATTCATGCAATTTGGACAATGTTATTTTAGTGAAATTACAAGAGGAGATAGAAGAAATTTCACTTCTAAATTTTCCAAGTTGAGAAAAATACAAGAACCCTCTTCAATGGATCATATATGCAAATTAGTGTTTAAGAAAATTCAATGGGGAGCTTGAAGACTAAAAGGATAAATTTGGGAAAAATGACAAAAATTAGGAGTAATCTAAGTATTCAGGAGTACATTGGCCTAAGAGCTACTAGAGTGTGACTACCACCACTATCAGAAGCTACCACCACTGATTAGGGCTGCCAGGGTGGCCACTTCTATTTTTCAATAAAGTTTCATTTTCATTCGATTTTTAGATATTTTGTAAAAATATAAAAATTGCTTAGAAAAATATGAAAAAAAATTATTCTTACATATTTTTATGTATAGAATCTAGGAAAAACATTAATTTCTATAAATTTAGTACCTAATATATACATCGTTTGACAATTTTCAAAATTGAAATAACTTAGGTTAAGGATGTAGCTTATACTTTAAATTTTTTTTATAGACTATCTTAAGTTAATACTAAATTGCTATTTTAAAGTTTTTTATGATTTCTATATTTTTATTTGATTTTTGAGCTAAAATGATGCTTAAAATGGTATAATTTAGTGAAAATAATGTGTTTTCTTTGATGATCCTACTTAACTACTGAGTTTGAATCACATAAGGAGTATGGATACTGTTCTGGAGTGATTGGGATTGATTATTACAGTGAGGAGTTAAGGGAAGTCGATAGTTGGCCTTAAATATGGAAGTTGGTATTTGACCAATTTAGGGAATTTGGTATAATTGATGACTTGTAATGGAATAAATAAAGTTATGGAAAGTAAAGAGAACAGAGAAAAGGGTGTTTGAAGTATTATTGCTAAATTTCGTTTGATGGTACGATTATAACTTAAAAGGAAGTTAGTACATAAATTAATTATATGATATTGATAGCAGGTAGAGGAAGATTCAAAGGATTTTGATAATGAATAATGCATTAAATTGATGCTTAGAGGATAGGTCAGAGCAAAAAAATTCTTAAGTAAATGTGAAAAATAAGGGAGCAGAGGATTAGTTATTGGATGTTAATATTAAAAATTTAATAGAAAATAGGATCAGAGGATAGCTTAAAGGATTTTTGGATATAAAGTTTAACTTGGAAAAGTTTAGAAAACGTCTCAGAGGATTAAATCAATATAATAAATAACTTCTGATTAGCTTAGAGACAAACTCAGAGGATTTTTTAGTAAAGGAATTTATTATGAATTCACTTAGATCTAAACTTAGAAGCTTTTTGGATTAAAGAAAAATACTATAAAACTTCTAAAAACCAAATTGCGAAGATTTTAGATTAAGGAAAATTACTATAAATCTATTCAGATGATAGGTTAGAGGATTTGGCTGATTAGGATAATTTGTAAAATTCATTAATTGATCAAGAAATCCTGATTTTTTAAGTGAAATTAACTTAAGAAATTTACGACTAAACAATAAAAAACATATAAAACCAACTAATGATTAAGGAATTAAGGCTTGAAAACTAATTTATTGTGAATTTATGAGGGTAATTGAAGAATGAGGAGGCAACTGTCAAGAATAGAGTGCACGTAAACCCAAGTAAGTTAAGATCTATTCTAAGTGGCATATTAAAGTATCATGTTAGGATACTTGGTGAAGTAAGAATGCTTGTTTGCGATTTTCATTAGATTGTGTATGTATGTGCCATGTGTGTACTTATGATACTGAGTAGTAATTAGGAGTTGAACTCTGAGTGCTATTTTTTATTTGATATATCATGTCTTATGTGTATGGACTTGGTTGCTCACATGATAAATTGAACTAATCTTGAATTGATTAAAGACCTAACTTGACATTCATAATAACCCAATAGAGGTAATGATTAGGTTATTAGACTAAATACTAACACTTTAATAAGGATAGCAGAAATTGTCATTTTCCTACCTTTAGTTGAACTAAGTGATAAGAAAGGGGGTCGCACCAAGGTTCGGAACTATAGTTCGAATGTTGTTTAGGGAGGAGAAATGTCTCCATTGCATAAGCCTGTATTTAGTCTAATAATATCGCATTGAAACTCTTCGAAATTCAGGTTAGAGTGGACATAATTATGCTAACTTCCCAATAAACTAATTAAACATCGTGAGATACGATATCATTTGTTTATTGCATTTGAATTTGATTAATGATTGAACAACTATGTCTGTAATGTATTTTTATGACTCTATCCCTTCTTCCTGAGCTAGTGTAGCTCATATTCCTATAGATTGTTCTACAAATATAAAGTAATACAAAAAAATGCCTATTTACACTTGTCCATAGGTTAGTTTTGACATGTTGGGGAATAAAGTGATGAAGTCTAATGATTGAAATGAAGCCCAAGCCTCTTTTGTAGGAGGATTATAAGGTCTTCTTGAGAGGCTTTATAGTCTTTGCTAACTAACTATTATATAGATATCTAATGTAGGTTTTATTATGGAGATGTAAAGTTTCTTTGAAAACTTTGGACTCTTAAGATATATAAGGTTATGTAATGATTAGATCTATTTGTAAATATAAGATTATGTGTGTTGTTAAGTGTTACTCCACAAGTTTAATATACCATAGGTACCTATCTGACTACTTTAAAGTTCGTTGAGTCGTTATTTGCCTCGTATGAATTATATCTATATTAGCAGTTAAGAAGATAGCTTTTACCCTAGGTTGGTTTATACAGCATGACTGTTATAATTCTTAGAGTTTAGGGCATGACAAAGACAAAAAGAAAAAGAGGAAAAAAAAAATAAAAAATGAATTAAAAGAAAGAAAAGAAAAGTTTTATTATTATTATTTAAATGTTTTATTTTCTTTCTATTTTGAAAAATATTTTCAAAAAGTTGTCATTTTCATGATGTACAAAAAATGTTTCATCACTTAAAAAAATCTTTTTTCCAAATAAATAAAGTAAATGAACCTTTTTTCAAATTTAGGACTTTTTTTTGAAATTTTCAGAAAAATAAACATTAAAAAAATTAAGGCTCTTTTTAGAAACTTTTTCTCAAAATGAAAAATAAAATGGCTAAGAGATGTAAACTCAATTGACTTTCAAAATAAAAAGAATCAATCAACTTAAATTTTTGGAAATAAATTATAGAAAGTTTGATTCCTATTAGAGGATATGTAGGTACCTATGAGGTGACTTAAAATAGGAATTTTTTTTTCCTTTTTGAATAAATTCGATTTTTTTTTATTTGTACAAACAGAATTAGTTTTTTGAAAATTTAGAATTATTCATTCATGCTAAAAGGGGTATTTTGGAAAAATAAATTTAAATTTGGAAAGTTAAAAGTGGTACCCGTTAAGGGTTTAATAGGTTAACCTCCAAACTTAAATATCCAGTTTGTAAAAACCATTTTTAAAATCGGTTCTCTTGTAGTCTAGTGTTTAGAAAGTTAATCTACCCAATTGATTTTAATTTAACTCTTGTCCCAACCTTAGTCGTATGGCGACTCCAAGTATTTTTTAAAATATATTTGAAAAATTTAGATTTTTCTTAGTTCTTAATCGAGGGTTAATATTAAATGGGTAGGGTATAATATTAATTGAATTAAGGAAAATAAATAAAAATCGGGAAAATTTTAGGTTCGACATATTGATGTGCATTTTTGTAGTTAGAATAAGGAAGAAGAGTGAGCAAATATATTGGTTATAAGGAATTTGAATAGAGTCAGAGAATAACTCAGAGAATTCTTGATGCATCTCTAGGGTTAAACCCACCAACCCTAGAGATTCATCACAACGAAGAGAATCAAAAGGCAATAGAGAAAAGCTAGTAAAGTCAATTGGATATGATGCACCAATCAATTCCTCTTGGCAATCAATCCCACTTGGCCTACAATCTACCGGATATGACTCACTGGTTCAAATCATAGAATCACTTACCATTATTCATTGCTAAAGGAAATAGATAAGAATTAAGTTTAAAGAGAATACTAGGATTGCTCACAAAGGAAACTTTTATTAATTTTGATAATTGATGGATTAATGTCTATGTACAAAATGAAGGGGAGTTTATATACAAGCCTCGTTACAAGCACATATGAAAAGACAAAAAGAGTAATTTACAATTAGAATACATGAAATATACTAAAAAAGGTAAAAGAGATAAAGAATATTTAATATGGAAAAGTAAAGAATCCTTTTAGAATGTTGGCTAGAAGACACGTGTCGCATGGTGGCTAGTTGCTCTAAAATATAATACAATTCAGATGAAATAAGGAAAAAGATGGTATGTGGTTAGAGCTAACCCGAACTAGATCAAGTTGGTCCTTAACCAATCAGTCACTAATGAATATTTGCCTTAGACTAAGGTTGGATTTTGGTTGGTTTGAGAGCTTAGCTTCGGATAGTTGTTGAGGCTGGTATGCTTGAATGTTGTCAAGATTATAGTATAGCTGCTTAGTAGGTAAGTATGCTTACTCAGAGGTTCGATACATTTGTTCAGCAGCTCAGGAGACAATGTCGGTGCATAAGAGAGCTTAGTACTCAAGTTGACAATAGAGTAACTCATAGAGGTCGGAATAGGAATTCCTATCCTAGATGGGGCTACGAGCTATTATTCTCCTTATGAGTCCTTACAGTCCTTTGGCTCAACTACATGTGATCGGTTTAGAGGGTTGGTTTATATCAATTCTATTGAGTGAATTACTTACTAGGTAATCATTTAGAAGCTAAGTCAGAGGATTTTTTCTAAGGAAGATGGTTAGGGAAGGCTTGGAGGCTAAGTCAAAAGGTAAACTCTTAAGAAAATTGAAGTTGGTTATGCTCAGAAGATACCCTGTTACGAGTTTTTTTTTGTTTTTTTAAATGAAGTAACTCAGAAGCTGCCTCAAAAGGTAATCTGCAAGAAATCTTGAGTAATTATTAGACTTAAAAGTTGCTTTAGACGTTGGTTTTGTTATGAACTTTAACTTTGATAGGGCTTAGAGAGTGACTCAGAGGCTTCCCAACTTAAATCTTCAAGGATGATTGTAAGCCCCAAAGTTCAGCCAAGTAACCGTAGGATTGAACATAGAACTCAAGGTTTAGGGCGATCGGATCTTTTAACCGATCGGTTAAAAGATCCGATCAAACCCAAATTATAAATTATTTAACAAGATACCAATAAAAATGACCCTGTAAACTTAAATTTAAGAAAATAAGTAGTAAAATAGGAGACTATAAAATTTTCAAATTTTAAGTATAATAACTGCTAATTACCAAAAAGGCAAAAAGTGTAATATAATAACTAATAAATTATTAGAGATAGATTATATGTATACTAAAAATTTTAGAATGACCAAAATAATATTTAGGAATGTTCACGTGTACCCTACATGTATTTACGTGTAGATAAAAATACGCGTAATTACTAAAATTAACCGAAAACTAAGTAAATGATTAAAGAAAAATACAAAATAATTATAAAAAAATCAGAAAAAAATCAGAAGAGGATAAGCTGATGCAAGATTAGGTCGTGACAGAAAAAGAAAAAAATAACCAATAGGAATTTGACAAACAAAAAGCCTAAAATCATGGAAATGGGGCAAAATCCCATCAAATTAATGCATAATAATTACAAAAATCGTCTATAAATAGCAAGAAAAATTCGGAAGCTCATTTGGATAGATACAAATCAGAGAAAATTAGAGAGAGTCGAAAATTCGAGAGAAAATCTAGAAAAATAAAAAAAAATAAGAAAAACTGTACAGTTAGGGGTTTTAAAGGGAACATACACCAAACGAGGAGCTGGGAGTGGACGGCCACCACCACCACACGGTGGTGGCAGCGCCCAGGCCGGCTGACAAGGCCACGGCGGCCCGCGGTGGCCGGAGCCACCTGAACCGGTGAGTCCAAATTCCAGCCCGATTCTTGTATAATTTTGTAAAATTAGTTATTTTGCCGAAAAAATTATGAAACTTGTTATTCTGAGGTTTTATTGTATGTAGATTTAGGGAAAAATGTTGATTTAGTTTAATTATGTCTGGAAATATAGGGTCCTTAACAAATTGTACAAAACCGAGCATGATTAAACCGGAAATTAAATAGGCTTAGGGATGTAGTTTGGGGCTCAAAATTTTTCCGTAGGATGTTCATGTGACATAGAACAGTGCTATGAAGCCATTTTTTTAAAATTAATTTTCGAAATTTTTAAGTTAAATTTTAGCCCTAAAATGATGGAAAAATTGGGTAATTTGGAGTTAATTAGGTGATTAGAATGTTAATTACTGATTTGGATCTTAATTAGATGTTTAAGGAAGTTAATCTCTGCAGTGGAACCCTAATCCTAGCATTTAGGTACTAAGTATAGTTAATTAAGGAAATTAGGTAAGTAATATAAGAAATTAGTAATATGTGAAATTGTAAATTAATAAATATGGAAAAATTAGGGTTATTTAGATAATATTGGAGTAAAAATCAGAATAATATTAAATCTGAATTAAGATTGAATTTTAGGTAATTATATAAAAAAGTAAGATTTTCTCACATTGGGGATAAATCCGATACCCTAATTAGGACTAGCGTGTACCAAATAGCTTAGAATACTAAATTAAGACTCAATAAGATATTTAGAAACTCGAGCTTAATGTAATTAATTTCACATTAGGATTCGAGCATGTTTAGGATTTAAAAATCGAACCAAAACCTAATTTGGAAATTGATGCGGAAACCGAGACCGAACCCAAACCTAAACCTAAACCTAGAATAATTATAAAAGACTTAATACCTAGATAAGTAGGCATATTAAACCGTAAACAAAACCTAACAATAAGCATTATAGGATAAAACGAACCTATAACAGTTATATGAAAAGCTGAAACCACGTTCGTGTTATAGGGATAACTGGCGATGGCCTGAGCAGATCGGACCTCGAGTGAGCGAGCGAGGAGTCGAGGTAAGTTGGGATTAATACGATGCTGTATTTTGGAGGCTTAGGATTATGCTTGGTTGTGCTTGTTAGATAGTTGAATGCGTGCATGTGCTTGATTATGGGTGATGCTATGATTCTGTTTGCTGCTTCAGCACATATTGTATGAATTGTATGTAATGATTAATCGCTCTAAATTGGACTTAATCAAATGTACGACCAGTAATCATAATCGAACATGCATGGTAACCCGTTAGGGGATTTAGGACTTTCCGGCCAAATACCGACCCCTTCGGAAGGGATAGCGCAGGATTGCAAAATGGTCCCTTCCTCATCCTCAGTCGAACTAAGTGACAGGAGAGGAGGTCGCGGCGGGGATGAAGACAGTGGTTCAAAGGTAGTCGCGGGAGGAGCAAGGTCTCCATTACACAAGCCTGGGTTTGGTCGTGAGCTGTTGCATTAACGGTAACTCCTCAACCCGGATTAGAGCGAGCGCAATTTCTCTAATCTCACGACGGGCCGGACAACGTCGTGCGATGGCATTTGCTTGCACATGCATTGCACCTAATAAGTGATTGAAAACCTTGTTGTGTGTATGATATAGTTTTAAGTCCTCCGTCCTAACTTACTGAGCTGTGGTTGCTCACATCCCTATAGACATCGTGCAGGTGCTGGCTAAGAAGCGGCAACCAATTACTCTGAAGCTAGCAACTGCTGGATCCTGGGGAGTGAGGAAAAACATTGAAGAATAAATACATATTTTAAGGTCTAAGTTTTTATTTTAGAATTATTTTTCATTTCCGAGTGATGTAATAACTAGGGAATATACTATAGAGAAATGTTGTAAACTTTAACTGCAATAATTGAATGATAACATATATATATAATTCCTCACTTTTATAGGTAAATGATTTATTTAAATTACAAATTGTCTACTTCAAAGCGGGTTAGTTGTAGACGCCTTGTGTAGATCAGGTCTAGGATAGCGGTTGTGAGGCCAACTTCTATCTTAGGGTGGTTTACACGGCGGGGCTGTTACGACTCTGCCGCGTCGGAGCGTGACAATGATTTCACTCAAAACTTAGCTCAAAGGGTATCAAAGGTAAAATTCATTTATGAAATAACTCTAACTTCCTATATTTATGCATACATGACTTATACATTAGGTTTTAAATCAACTTAATTCTTAAGGGGATGAACCAATTAATGGTATCTCATGTTTTATATAATAACTAAAATAATTAATTGAATAAACATATAGAGATTCTCAAAGGGGGACAAGTAAACAACTAAGTTAGCGAGCAATCGGTTTTTAAGTAAGTAGGATTAGTGCTTCATTGCATTTCGAAATATCGTTTCATAATACTTGGGGATTATGGTATGTACTTACTTGTGAATGTAGTTAATTGTTTGTGCGTGTATGGTGTATGTGTTTGAATTTGATTTGCCGTGGTGGGAGTTGAGCTCCATATTATTTTTGCTCTGTGAATTGTTTTTGTTTTTTCTACTTGAATTGTTGGAGCTTGGTTGATCGCTCTAAAACAATCTAACTTAAACTTAGTTTAACAATTAATATGACATGCATCGCAATTCATTAGGAGTAACAACTAAGATTCTCCAACTAAGATTCATGGGCTAAGCATGAACTTCTTCGATGAGGATAGCTAAAATAGCCATTTCCTTACCCTTAGTCAAACTAAGTGATAGGAGATAAGGTTTTAGTAAGATTGGAAGCTAGTATAGGCAAGTGCACCTGCCAAATTATAATATAGTAGATATACGTCTAAGTGTTGATCTCTTAAGGGCTGAAGGGATTACTAGTACTTCACCTTTTTTCTAATATCTACCCTATAAATTAGTGAAGAAATAAATTCAAGAAAATTAAATTTAAACTAAAACTAATATGCAAAATAAATAAAAACTAAAGATATTGATAATGCATGAATTTAATATTCAATTACTAATCACCTTAAAACAATGAAGCACATACCAATCTCATCATAATTTACTAGATCGCAAGAATTCCTAAAATATACTAATATCCCTCTCGAGATTACTAGTGCATAAGTCTAAAATAATTAACCAAAATCTCTTCTCAATTAAAAACCCTAAAATTATATTAACGATCTATGAATTCTATTATTAAGTCACCTTAATATAGAAAGTCATGTTGTCTTACCTCTAAGAATTCAACATCTTTTATTAATGTTAGAAGGTGTAAAACGTTAGAAGCAAGTGGGCCTTTGACCACACTACTAATCCTCGCTACGACTTCTTTTGAATCTCTAGTTCTTACGCATTATAGCTTTAAGATCTATGCATGCAACTTATCTAATTATGCTATGATCTAATTATATAAATGGATCTCTTGATATTTATATAATATATAATATTGAATCAATACTCTGGTTGTATTGACTTAAAACAATACTAGAATACGTAATTAGATAACATAAATTAGAAATCATAGATTGATAAAAGAGAAAGAAACTAATTACATAGATTACCAGGGTTTATAATAATTGAATACTAAAAATAACTAATCCAAAACATTGAGAAAATATAAAAAAATAAAGAAGAAAATAAAAAAGAAAGACAAATCTATAAAATCCTAGAATGTGAATCAATGAATGCTAAAATTTACAAGGCCCTTTGTGATCTATTTATATGTCATGAAATCTTGAAATATATCTTTCGCATATCTTTCTAAAATTATCTTCAATTGGTTTGGCATAGAACAAATAAATGGCTTCAACTTCGAATATGCTGTAGATTTTTAGTTAGCTTTTGAACAGCTTTGATCATATAGCATGTATTCTCTAGCTCGAATCAAAACACAGCATGGATTTAATTTTCAATTCAAGGGTTATAAGATGTTGTTTTTGGATGCGATTTTAATTATAAGAGCCTAGCTTACACTGAGCTTCGTGATTTGATTAGATGATGGGCTTCATTTTCAATAATTGGTTGGACTTCATAACTCTATTGTGGGCTGTGATTCATCGAACAAAGTCGGAGTTTTGTCTCATTCAATATGGATTATGAATAGTGCTCTATTATGTGGTTAGAAAATGAACAACAATTATGATGGGAATTAGCTTGCGACTATCTCCAACCTGAGGTTGACCTATCCTAAGTAGACACCGACTTGCCCGAAACTGAAGCTGAAACCGATCAACTCTTGCCAAGGTCGAGCTGATACTAAAAGGCCAAGAGGAAGAAATTGAGCCACTCAACATTAAGTTTATTGTCTGTCAAGAAACCTAAAGATCACATAGCTATGGCCTTAAGGCTATAGATCTACTCGACACGACATGGAGAGATTTGTTAAGTAACCATAGAATTCGGTAATTGTAGGCTAACCTTTTGGGTATTTTAACAAAGTACTACAGGACTTCAGGGGTTCCTATCCATACCCGGACATTCAGTTGTTGACTTTGCCCAGTTTGGGTCTTGCTCCTTTCAAGATAACCTGAATGACTGCATGTCGACTTCTTCTATTAAACATACAGTTTTTTATTTCTGTGAATATTTTCTTTATTTTAATTATAGGCCTATTCTTTAGGGTTTAAAACTTTATACATTATTTACAGCTTTACTACTAGGGCTTTTAGGATTTGTTATAAATAGCAATATTTGTAATTAGCAAACAAATTTTTGGCAAGGATAGTGAAGAATATTAAGACATTTAATACACTTGAATATTCCTTTTAAGTAAGGATATTCTTGAAGCTTTTAGAGCTTACTCTCCGAATTATTGAGCGCTGATTAAATTCTTTAATTTTTCTTATATTCTTATCAATCTTGATCTTAGGATTGTCGTGAACCCTTCATTTGGGCGAGTTAATGAGTTGCATCTAACTCTCATTTGAAAACTCAAGTGATATTTAGTGTTCATGAGTCGTATTAACCCTAGTTTGAGCTCAACTATTGATTGTGTTTATATTT
The DNA here is from genome assembly GCA_024138015.1 of Lumnitzera littorea. Classification (NCBI taxonomy): domain Eukaryota; kingdom Viridiplantae; phylum Streptophyta; class Magnoliopsida; order Myrtales; family Combretaceae; genus Lumnitzera; species Lumnitzera littorea. Next base: position 96,237,340 of record JAMXBB010000004.1, on the reverse strand, counting down.
TGGTGTGTGATATCCATACACATTCACTATCAAAACCCCATTTTTACCTTCTGTTCATTATTTTCATTCGAATCTCGAGTACCTCATTCTTAGGTTTCAAGACTTGTTGCGTATCATCTTAGTATCAGAGCTTTGGAGAGACATGCATACAATGTTCTTCAAAGTTTGCTTTGTCATTTGAACATTTGTTAGTTGTTGTTCATGTTTTTAGTAGTCATAGTATTGTACTGCTGTTGAGTCGAGTAACTGTAATTTCAGTAGTTGATTTTAGTTGCTGTGGAAGTGTTTGTTAGTCATGGTAGCTATAGAAGCCGAGTAGTAGTCATTTTTGGGTTAATATAGTTATGTTTTGTTGCAAATCATGTTGTTCAAATTTTCTCTAAATATTACTGTACGGACAAGAATGTCAGAAGATAGTGTCAATAACAGTGGGATAGTCCTCGTAGAAGCTTGAGGAGATGTGTTGATAACTTAAAATATTAGATTTAAAATCTTACTAATTCTATCTAGGAGCTTACTGGTTTAGTCAGAGGTCGTAGACATATTGGTTGATATGAAAGAAGGGAACGAACACCTACTAATAGAAGTGATTCCAACGAGCTTGATAATGATGAACACTAGCTGAGCTGAGAAAACGAGAAAATCAACCTGAGTCGAGAAGAAGCAATGACAAATATGTCAACGCTGAGAACCTAAGGGCCCAAAGAAGAGAGTCAAGGTCGAATAGAAATATGGCCGAGCAAAGCTCCAACAGAAGTGGCCAATTTGAGGTGAATCGACCAGCTCGGAATTTAAGGGATGAACTCTGAGCACATAGCTGATGACTTAACAACATCAAACTTAAACTGCTGACCCTCAGTGGAAGTAACCTACCTGAAGAGTTCCTTGATTGGGTTCCTTAAGTCAAGAAGTTGTTTGAGTGCTATGAGTATGATGACCGGACAAAGGTTAAGTTGGCTTTGTTAGCCATTGTTGAATATGTAAGTCATTGTTGGGATAAATTGATTGCTAAGCGAGATGCTGTGAGAGAAGGGCCAACCAGAACTTGAAGGCTTATGAAGAAGTTGATGAACAAACACTTTGTGCCGACCTACTTTAAGTAGGAGATGCTCCATGCCTTCAAACCCTGAGGCAAGGCTAAAATATTGTTGAAGAGTATTTGCAAAAGTTTGAGACCTTAGTGACTAGATGTGAGATTGTCGAGCCATAGGATTGTATAATTGCTAAGTTCCTGAGTAGACTCCGGGATGACATTGTCAACATAGTGGAATTGCAACCGTTCAACTTACTAGACGAGCTAATTAATCTGGCCTTAAGGGTGGAAAGACAAAGGAGGAGGAGGTACTAAAGGCTGATTAATCTACCTTAACCAGTTAGCCTTGAGCTTGAGAAGTATGTTGAGAGAAGTCCGAAGAAGATGATGGAGAAAGGTGAGTTTAGTCGACCTGATCAAGCCGAGACAAAGAAGGTAGAGAAGGAAAAAGTACTTGGCACTAAGGCCTGAGAAGTTAAATGCTTCAAGTGCTTAGGTTACGGGTATATTGCTTCCTAATGTCTGAATAAAAGGGTCATGATCTTGAAGGACGAAGGATCCGAAGCTCAAGTAGAGAGTTAAAGTGACAAAAGTTCAGAAGATGAGTTGATAGAAGAAAATGTCTATAATGAAAATTTGGATGAACTCTTAGCCATAACAAGTCAACGAGTTGACCTGAAAGCAGATCCCGAACAAAGGGATAATTTATTTCATATTTGATGTTTGGTAAATGGGAAGACCTATTCCTTAGTTGTTGATGGAGGAAGTTGTATCAACGTCGTTTTTACCGAGTTATTAGAAAATATGAAGATGTTAACCTACTTGCATCTCCGACCTTATAGACTGAAGTAGTTTAATGACAAGGACATGGTCCATGTACATAAGAAGGCTTGGATAGTATTTAAGGCGGGACAGTATGAGGATGAGATTGACTTCGACATGGTCCTTATGAATGCCGCAAATTTACTTCTTGGCCAACCATGAGAGTATGATCAGAAAGTGATCCATGATAGCTTCCTTAACACTTATACGATTTGAAAGGATGGGAAGAGCTATTACTTGACCCCATGAGTGTTTAGGAAATTTAGAGCAACTCGACACCCATGTTAAAGAGAAAAGGGAAGAGAAGTTTGTTTGGCATCTTGGCTCATGCTAATTGTTTAGTAGCGAGGACAACTTTTATTCGGACCTGCAATAATGATGGGAATTAGCCTACAACCATCTCTAAACTAAGGCCGACTTATCCTAAGCTGACACTAACCTGGCCGAAATTGAAGCCAACCCGTTTTAACCCGAGGTCGAATTGTTCGAAGCTAAGGGCAATAAACTTTTGCTAAGGCTAAGCTAATACTAGAAGGTCGAGAGGAAGAAATGGAGTCACTCGACATCAAGTCTATTGTTTGCCGAGAAGCCGAGAGATGACACAATCGAGGCCTCAAGGCCATAAATCTACTCGGCACAGCGTGAAGATATTAGTGCCGAGTAACCATAGAATTCGGTAGCTGTAGGTTGACCTTTTGAGTATCTCAACCAAGCACTGTAAGACTTCAGGGGTTCCTATTTAGACCCGAACATCCAGTTGCCGACTTTGCCTAGTTCAGATCCTACTCTTTCCAAGACAACATAAATGATTGTATGTCGACTTCTTTTGCTAAACGCACAGTTTTGTATTTTTGTGAATATTTTCTTTATTTTAATTATGGGTTTATTCTTTAGGGTTTAAGCCCTTATATATTATTTACAGTTTTGTCACCAGAGCTTTTAGGATTTGCTATAAATAGCAACATTTGTAATTAGTAGACAGATTTTTGGCAATGATAGTGAAGAATATTTGGACATTGAATACACTTAAACATTCCTTTTGAGTAAGGATATTCTCAAAGCTCGTAGAGCTTACTCTCTGGATTATTAAGTGCTGATTAAACTCTTTAATCTTCCTTGTGTTCTTATCAATCTTAACCTTAGGATTATGGTGAACCCTTCATTTGGGTGGGTTAGTAAGTTGCATCTAACCCCCATTTGGAAGCCTAAGTGATATTTAGTGTTCGTGAGTCATATTGAACCGTATTTTAAGCTTAGTCATTGATTGTGTTTGTATCTTGGTACATGATATTCATACACATTTACCATCAAAACCCCATTTTTACCTTTTGTTTATTGTTTTCATTTGAACCCCAAATGCCTCATTCTTGGGTTTCGAGACCCATCGCGTAACAAATTACGTAATGGATTCTGGCGTGGATCAAGTGCTTGACATCTTCTAAACATGGCCATAGAATTCAATGTAGTAGGCTTGTATTTTGTTGTTCAAACTTTGCTGATCTTCAAATTAAATGCGACAACACATTCGAATAACATGACGATGTTAAATAAATGAGTAACTTTTTGGTCATATTTTAAATAAACCGATACGACCTTTAATATGATTTCCTTAACTGATTGTATCGATTTTCAAAAGCTTATAACCCTTTCAATTCAACTCCAAATCAAGTGAAACTTGATTCATTTTCTTCCTTTTCTTCTTACTATTCCATCAAAATTTGAAATCAAAATATTATTTGATTAAGTATCAAATACCTACAAAATATCCATAAAAGCATCAAAAGCACTAATAAAATCTCTTAATAAATATATGTAATAAAGTACTTATCTGGGGCTGTAGTTTGAAAGTAATCTTGGGTGGAGGGTGTTTTTCATTGAACAAGCTTCAATTTGGTTTTCATTCATGAGTGTACGACATTAAACTCCTCAACTCGGATTAAAGCGGGGGCAATTTCTCTAATATTATAACGAATCGGACAACGTCGTATGATAATATTTGTTTGAACACGTGTTGCAAATAACTAAATTGCTTGAAAACCTTAATCACTTTATGTTAAGTATATACTTTTGTCTCCGTTTTAAATACTAAGCAAGTTGTTGCTCACTCTCTTATAGTTTGTTCACAAGTTTGAGATGGATCAACAAGCACCTTACCTAACATCGGAAGATAGACAATGGGGGTCAGGAAGTGAGGTTCGAGATGAATTGGTTGGATTTTTTTTTTTACTATTAACTTCTTTAACTTTTTAGAAAAACTATCTAGGTTTTCTTCGGTGGCCCTATAGTTTTCAACTATTGACTTATATACCTAATAACGTAAACTTGTAGACTTGTACAAATATCTCTTCTAATTGTACAATCTTTTGTTACAAATGCAACCTTATAATTACTTATCAAACCTTAACTATATAAAAAATTGTAACACTTATCTTTTACAAAATTTGTTTCTTTTGAAATATTTATTTACAAGTTTGCTTTCTCAATTGTTATGAAAAGGGATATGCTATAGGTTTACATTAAACAAGTATTGAATGGAATGTTTTAAAGTGGTTGAGTTGGATATGCCTATTGTGAACTAAGTCTATAGTAGCAGCTGTAGAGTTAGCTTCTATTTTAAGATGATTTATACGGTGAGACTGTTATGACTTCTCTACTTTGGGGCATAACAATTTATATTTAAGTTATACTATGTTTTAGAGACTATTGATGACTTAAAAAAGGCTTAGTAGGTTTTTATAAGATTAGTTTGAAAAATGAATATATTTGGATAAGGTTATGAATTGGGAATTCATGAAGATCATATTTTATGAAAAATTATTTATGTATTTAATTAATGGTTTTTGAGTTTTACATATTTCTATTATAGGTAGGAGCATGTGTTAGAGTGATCACAAAATGTTTATAAATTTTATGTTATTGCATGAGTTTGTGGAACTGTTCTTATAAAATCTTTAAAAGACATATTTAAGATAATTTACTCTCAATTTTATTAATTTTACATGTTGATTGTTTTTATATAGTATTTTTTATTTTTGTTTTATATCTTCTACTCAATAATATTAAAGTTTACCAACATTAAATTGTCTTAGAATGTAATATATATTTCTTTATTTTTTTCCAAAAAGCTCTTGCCAAAATATTATATATAGATAGATAATATGATTTGGAAAGCAAATACACATGGATTCTTTATAAAGGTGTGTAAGTAAGATTTGGTTTGAGTTTTGGCCCATTTAACTCACTTTTAAAATGGGTTTGGATAAAGGTTTTTTTGATTAATTTAAAAATCGACTAAATAAGTTTGGCCTTATTTAACTTGTGAGTCAAAGTAAGCCGGTTTGGGTTGATTCATTTTATACATTTAGGCTTTTGATTTGCATACTGCTTTTTAAAAGAGTCAGGCTAGGGTTTTCTAAGCTGTTTAAAAGTAAGGATGAATGCATAATATTGCCTTATATGATACTCACTCGAACCCTTGTTTACTTTAAACTCACTCACCCTTTATCTCTTTTTACAAGACTAAAATGTTAAAGAATAAAAAAAGTATGATTTATGAGAAGAGTTGGATAAATATCCTAATGTTATGATTTTTTATGATTTCGTATTTTTTTGTTCTATTACTGTTTTTGTTATTTGTTACTTTTAATTTATATTTTTTAAAATATAAATTTTTGAATAAATTATAAATTAAATATAGATTTAATAGTGAAAAGGAATAGTAAAATGATGGATGAGATTGATGATGTGAAAATAGGGAATGGAATGGGCCGAGTGTTGGTACAGCGAAACGATACCCTTTATTGGAAACCGGATGACGCGACCGATGACCTTTTGGACAAACTCCCACTTTCCATTCTGGAGCGTCAGCACTACGCGCTTCATCTTCAACTCACTCCAATTCCAATACCCTCCTAGATTCTCTTCCTCTTACTGCATGAGAAAGACGTCAAAACCCGTATATAATCTTCATTTTTCTCTCTCTTAAATCCAAAACCCTGATTCAACCTAGGTGAGTGTTTCCGCAGCTTCTTCACAGTCTGTCACACTCTCCTTCATTTCCCAACCCTAGATCTCACCAAGGTTCAATCTTTTCTCTGTTACTTCAATTGCTCGAAATGAACAGTTGGATAGATACTTAGAGAGAGAAAGATACCCTCCGCCAGCACCAGGTTTCAAAGCTCTTGCTTTCTTTAATCTTGTTATTAATATGTTTGATCGGAATATTCTTCTTCTTTTTCTTTTTTCTTTTTTTAAGTGATTCTTTCTTTGGTTTTGGGCTTGCAAAGTGATTAGTTTGAGTAGTCTCGTGTAGCCTATTTGATATTTTCATAGGAGTTCAGCTTAAGGTGTAGTTAATTGAGGAATCATCTGAATTGCAAGTGATTATTGAGTGTTGTGCATGTGCTTGGCAATTCCCGCATCACATGATCGGTTAATGATTCCAGTCACGGAATTTGGATTTTAGAGTTTGATTAGTACAATTCTTAAATAGTAGAGCACGCATGTCGTAATATGATTAGTTTGATCATTCGCAAGCAGTTTTTGGAGTACAAAGTATTGCTACTCACCTTTTGATAGGGAGTCCTCCAAGGATGTGTTGGTAACCTAGAGATAGTTTTGTTTTTCAACCTAAATAGCTTTCTTATTGAGTTGGATGTAGGCATGGAATATTCACTTCTTGAAATAGTGCCTTTCTTGATTTTTTTTTCTTTGTTTTTTTTCATGGTTTTGCTTTTGTTAGGGTATGGATATAAGGAAGTGCAATTCTGGTGATTTGCTTCCGTCAACTAGCATGGGAGCTTTAGCGCCACCCAATAAGGTGCATGGAATGATTGAATTAGGAAAGCAAGATAGTGCAATGGGCCGAGATGTTGAGGCTGAGGTTGACATTGATATTAGAGAGATATACTTCTTGATTATACATTTTCTATCTGCTGGGCCATGCCAGAAGACATTTCAACTACTTGGCAATGAGCTTTTAGAGCATCAGCTTTTGCCTAGGAGATACCATGCGTGGTTTTCTAGGAGTGGTCTTCAGAGTGGCAGCAAAGAGGATGATGGCAACTCCTTCCCTTTGAACTACAGTAATTTTGTGGAGAGGTTAGTCATATTCAGTTTATAATGCTTTTGGGCATGAAGACCATCACGTTTTAAGTGCCTATGATTACAATGAGTGAGTCCTTTTAATGTTCAGTGCTGTACCCTTATGCTCTCTCTCTCTATGCATATGATTTCTATATTATTCATGGGGGAAGGGGGAGTTTTAGTGTAACACAAAATTACCAAATTAAACCCCTTCCTCTAAAAGGAAACAAGCTAATTACGAGTTAGTTATGCATAATTATAATTTAAATCTTAAAAATATAAAGACTTGCTTTTTTAGACAATAAGAAGCTAAATATTCAGTCTTTTGATGTTTGATGCTGTCAACTTATGCCCTCTCCATATGTATGTGATATGTATATTATTTGTGGAGGAAGAAGAGCTTTAGTATGACACATATATTTACCAAATTAAACCCTCCTCCTAAAAGAAAATAAGTTAATCATGGGTTAGTTATGCATAATTATAGTTTAAATTTTAAAAAGGAAAAAAAAATTGTTTTTTTAGATAACGAGAAACTAAATATTTGGCCTTTTGTTATATTGATTCAATTATATTTTTTGGCATATGTATCACGAGTGTATCATTGCTAGTATTTGTACATGACATTCTATGAAAAAATGTATGCAAGCTTAATAAGATCTCATCTAGGTCTGATGCTGTGAGGATGTTACTTCACTAGTTTTTGATTAATTTAGTATGCAATTGCATGAATGTAATTGGACCAGTAACCTCGCATATAAAAATTATCTTACAAGATCCTTGTAATGGTAAAGTTTAGACTATGCAATGTAAGTGTTTCATGAAGTGGCCTTGCTGTGAATTGAAACATTGAAGCGCTGCCTTTGGTCTCCAATCTAATTTTTAACTTTCAAATCTTCCAATGGATATTATTAAATGATGTATCTCTCTTTCTATCTTGCTTTAACTTGACATATTGTCATCTTGACAAGCTCCCTTGCAAAACAATACAGAAAAGAAAGCTAGAAACCCTAATTCAACAAGTGAGAGAGAAACAGAGAGAGTATCCGAAAAGATTTTGCCTCATCAGTGACTATTGGGTTGATTGTGAGGGTAGGGTTGTATTAGTTTCGTGGGCTTAGACAACTATCATAAAGCTTATAGTGTATATGAATATGCTTTTGCATTATAAAATAGGTCTTTTTGTGGAAAACGATTCTATAGGACATTTACTGTAATACTGTCTCCAATAGTAATAATTGCTTTCATGTCTTCTTTTGGAATTATTAGTTATTGGCTGGTACTTTCCTATTGATTCATGACTACATTATGTGCTTGCCATAGATCTCCTTATCAAGAAGTGAAGATTAGTCTCCTATTACTTTGATTTGAATTTTTCTGATGATTTATTGGATTTCTTTTTCTGGATGCTATTCCAGTGTGAACTACTTAGGGACTCAGAAATACAAGGAAATTACAGATGCCTGGGTTGAAAGTAGAACTGTGATTAACAGCAAATGAAGTGACAAATCCAATGTTTCTTGCATGTTATCTTCGTTGATCATGGTGGCTTTTTCTGAATTTTCGGTTGAATGTAATTTTTAGGTATCCTCACATCGAGAAAGATCACTTGGTGAAGCTTCTTAAAGAACTTCTGTTGTGTATGGGGTCTCCATTTCAGATCAATGCAGGACCAAAGACTCTCACCGCAGTTGATGTTCCTACATTGCTGGGAACTGGATCATTTTCGCTTCTGGATTGTATGTGGTAACTCATAATAATTTGCTATATATTGCAGACTCCATATATTTATGAGCTTCCTATTTTATAGCCACTAAAAAAAATCTGGCGTTGCCATTATGTATTCTTCATTGTTTGTTGTTGTAGTTTACATTTATGTTTAACTTTAAGAGTTATGCTGATGATGCATCTAACGCCTTCAAAATTTTTTCTCCTTTTGGCTAATTGTTTTCTGGCTTTTGGTAAAACTGTAATATTCCTTTCATGCATCTTGTTCCTATCTGTCTAGCTGCATTGGTTTATTGGCTTTCAGCATTATTAAATTGTCTGCGAGGCATATGTAGATGATGGTTGGTTGATTTCCATCTTTGTCATAATCTGTGTATTTTCCTTCTTTGTGAATTGCCTTCTTTGGATATTGACATCTAAGGATACAATCAGCATATTCATCATTTTCTTATACAGCTTTATGCATCTGTATTAACCTGATCAAACAATTAACACTTACCTTCATGATGATACAGGTGAAAGAAACTCATTAAATAAGAAAGAGAAGTCTTTACCCCTTTACTTGCGCTGGCCCCACATGCAGGCTGATCAGGTCCATGGCCTTAGTCTAAGGGAAATTGGGGGTGGTTTCAGAAAACATCATCGTGCTCCAGCAGTTCATTCCGCATGTTATGCGATTGCTAAGCCATCAATGATGGCTCAACGGATGGAAAATGTTAAGAAGCTAAGGGGACACAGGGTTGCTGTCTATTGCGGTGTGTTTCTTTCATTCCATCTTTCAGAGGATGTCTGCATTTTTGTTTAATTTTCTTCTGGATAGATAGACCACCTTAGGCTTTAAGTATTTCTGTTAGCGATTTCTTTATATAACAAAAATGTGATTAAGGGGACTGCGTTATGCTCCTGCTTCTGCAAATTGGCTTCATATATGAGAGATTTTTACTTTTTATTTATCTGGCCTTGAACTCCATGGTTTGTTCCTTTCTCTTTTGTTGGGGGGCGTGCTTATGTAATGAAATATTTCTTCAGAGGCATTCACGTGATAAATTTTGAGGAATTATTGAGTTGGTCTGTTTGATCTGTGTTATAGGATCTTTGGTTCTCTTTCTTATGGTACTTCCGTGGAGCCATAATGAAGTCTTCACTGTGGATTTACAGCTTGACTTTGAGAATGTTCCCCTTTGTGTCTTTCCTCTTACCATTGCCCATCTATATTGTATGGGTGCAAATGGCCTTAGGCACAAATAATAACAATGTGTATGTTTATCTGCTGCAGTGTCCATATTGGGGATCTTCTGTTAGTAGGACTATGAAATTTATTATGATGCTGCAAAACTTCTGGTTAAAGTTATAGAAGATGTATCCCCATGGGGTTGGCCTAGTGGTTAAGGTTCAAGACTCTCATGACAATTTGTATGGGATCTTTGGTTCAAACCCCATCGAGGACACTTGTTAGGATTACCTACGTAGTGCAAGCTATCCTTAACCAGTGTGTAGGTTTATTGGGTGGTTCATGTGCTTAGTGTTAGCCACATTCCATGGCTGCATTCTGCCGTTGCCCAGAAAGAAAGTTATTGGAAATATAGTGTCCTAGTGAGGTATAATCTTTTAATGTTGAACATGCTTCAAGCAATGGGATAAAAAATAATGGTTAAAGAGTGGAGTTTTCTTTAGTTGTTAACTTTGAGTATCTTTTTCCTGCTCTCTCTCTCTCTCTCTCTCTAAAAATGGACTTGTTCTTTTTGGTAAGCAATGCTCACCTGTTCTATTTTCTAATCCGTGTCTCTGCAATACTGGTTAAGTTTTTCAGGAATGCTGGATGCTCAAGTAGATGGTACCTAGCTGCCTGTGAACACTTATTTTCTTTACATCTTTTATGTATGAAAGAAGAATGTTGAGCATATTCGATTTGATGCCTCCTTGAGTTTCTAGTTTACATGGGACATGTATCTTTCAAAAAAATAAAAAAAGAAACAAAAAATAAATAAAGAAGTAAATAATTATGAAAAAGATAAAATTTGAGCAGAATTGAACAGATAATGTTTAATATCTTCACTGTATTGAATCTATGCTTTTCCTTTATGGAGGGGCACAACTGTGGTTAAACTAGTTACCTCCTCATATATGAATTATCAGAAGCCCCTACAAGATTCACATTGATCAGTTCCGGCATGCACTATGTAGGTGGCCCCGAAAGTAGCTTTAGTGGGGACAAGCCCCTTTGAGGTTATTACTTAAGAGTAGAGATCACTAACGCGTGGCTGAACCTGTGAGGTTGCTGCAGTTATTTGGTAAGTGTTTGGAACAAAATTATTTGTAAATGACAATACTAATGAAAAACTCCTACTTCTTCCTTCAATAGAATTGAACGAATGGAATTCCTATATTGCATATAACCTTCTTACCTAGTAGATGTAAGCTTCTGATGCATTAAGAATAACTTGAATATATGTTCTGTCCGAATTAACAAAATGGAATATATGCTCCAACTAGTGGCCCAAAAATATATATATGCTCCAATTATTAAATCTATTTGGTTTTTGGTGTGCATGTTATGTTAAATTCTTAGTGAGAAAATGTAATAATAAAAATTATGACATGCTGTATTTTTCACTTCCAGACTTAGTGATGATGAATGATCTTGAAATTAACTTATACCCCAAATGCTGAAACTTGATTATCTTATACGGAGAGTAAGATTGGAAACATTCATCAGTTTCTTGTTATAGGCATTGAAAATTACCAAATTAGAAAAAACCTAAAGTAGTTTCTTGTTATAAGCAAAGTCTTTCTTTTTCTTTTGTTTTAGTTAGTAGGTAATGTTATTGATAAATCTCTTCATGTACTTAAGGAATATAAAAAAACTGAATGGAAAGATGGGAAATAAAATAAAATTATTGGAATATAACTTGGTCTTCCATTATTTCATAAATAATATTATTCGACAATCACTAAAATGTTAACAGAATTTACTATGGTAATTGATCCATTGCAGGATTAAATTTTTTCAGATAATTTTTAGTGTGCACATGCATGCGGATGTGTAGCAGTTGTATAACTTTTAGGTCTAGAACCACATTTAAGCACACCTATTGTTTTTACCAAATTGATACATTCAGATAACTTCTGCTCTTCCGAGAGTCAAAAGCCAAAGTTTTCTATAAAAATCTACTGATTTATGTATTCCTTCATAAATTAGCTTAAGGTGGAAGGCAGCGATATTTCCTTTATTTGTATCTCTCACCGTGAGTTTTCCAAGGATGACCACTAACATGTGGCTGACCCTTTGAGGTTGTGTAGAACAATTTAGTTTCTGGGGTTTTCATATACTTCAAATTGCTGTTATAATTGAAACTGGTAAAGGAGCTGCCATTCCCTGAGAGTAGAGACCATTAACACAAATCCAATATTGCAGATAACTTCTTGCCTAGTATACATGCCTGTGGTGCATTAAGAATAACTTGAATATATGTTCTGACTGAATTAACAAATTGAATATATGCTCCAACTAGTGGGGGAAAAAAAAAAGAAGAAAAAGCATTTGCTTCAGTTACTAAATCTATTTAGTTTTTGGTGTTCATGTTATATTAAATTCTTAGTAAGAAAATATAATAATAAAAATTATGAAACACTGTATTTTTCACTTCCAACCTTAGTGATGCTGAATGATCTTGAAATTGATTTCTCATACCAAAATTGCTGAAACTTGATCTTCATAGATGGAAAGGGTAAGATTGAAAACATTCATCAGTTTCTTTTTAGGTATTGAAAATTATCAAATTGGAAAAAACTTAAAGCAGTTTGCTTAATTATTTGAACTAGCTTATGAATGAACAAAATTTTTCTTTTTCTTTTGTTCAGTTAGTAGGTAAATGTTTCATGTACTTGAGGAATATACAAAAACTGAATACAAAGATGGGAAATAAAGGAAAAATAATTGGAATGTAGCATGGCCTTCTATTATTTCGTAGGTAACATTATTTGACTATCACTAAAATATTAACAGAACGTACTATTTGAATGTATTATTTTAATTGATGCATTGCAGGATTAACTTTTTTCAGGCAATTTTTAGCTTGTGCGTATGCGCTTGCACGTGTAGCCGTATAATTTTCAGGTTGAGAACCACATATAAGCATACCTGTTATTTTTACCAAATTGAGACATTGCAGATAACTTGTACTCTTCCTAAAGTCAAAAGCCAAAGTTTTCTATAAAAATCACTTCACGAATTCACTAAAGGCAGAAAGCAACAACTGTTTCCTTTGTCCGTGTTTTTCACTGAGAGTTACCCTAGGACGACCACTAACATGTGGCTGACCCTTTGAGGTTGCTGCTATTATTTGGCAAGTGTTTGGAAAATTATTGTTCATAAACAACCATATTAATGAAAAACTCCTACTTCAGAAGAATCGAGTAATGGAAATTCGGTATTGCCGATAATATTCTTGCCTATTACACATAAACCTGTGATGCATTAAGAATAACTTGAATATATATTCTGACTGAATTAACGAAATAGAATATATGCTCCAACTAGTGGACAAAAAAGAATATATATATATATATATATATATCTTTTATGCTCCAATTAGTAATTCTGTCTGGTTTTCGGTGTTGATGTTATATAAAATTCTTAATGAGAAAATATAACAATAAGAACTATGACACTGTATTTTTCACTTTTAAACTAAGCGATGCTGAATGATCTTGAAATTAACTTCTTATACCCAAAATCACTGAAACTGATCTTCATAAATAGGCATCAAGAAAACACTCATTAGTGTTTATTTATTTATTTATTTTTTATATAATAGGCATCAAGAATTATCAAATTAGAAAAAACCTAAAGCAGTTTGCTTCATTATCTGAACTAGCTTATGAATAAGGAAAGTCTTAATTTTTCTTTTCTTTAGTTAGTGGGTAAATGTTGTTGATAAATATCTTCGTGTACTTGGGGATTATACAAAAAATGAATAAAAGATGGGAAATAAAAGAATAATAATTGGCATGTAGCATGGTCTTCCATTATTTCGTAAATAACATTATTTGACAATCACTAAAATGTTGACAGAAGTTGCAATATAACTGATACATTGCGGGACTGAATTCTTTCAGATAATTTTTAGTGTGTGTGCATGTGTGCATATAATAGTCATATAACTTTTAGGTTGAGGACCACATTTAAGAAAACCTATTATTTTTACCAAATTGATAGATTGAAGATAACATCTACTCTTCCTAGAGTCAAAGCCAAAGATTTCTGTAAAAATCTACTAATTTATGAATTACTTCATGAATTAGCTCAAGGTGGAAAGCAGCAGTATTTTCCTTTATCCGTATTTCCTCTGGTAGTTCTCCAAGGATGTTTGGAGCTTAGTTCCTCCTTGTTGAGATAGTTCTATTTCCCTGCTTGATGGGAGAATTACCATTAACACACTCAGCGAACCTTCTGGATTCCTCAAAATTGCTGTTTATGTTGGAGTTTGGGTCTTGATCTATAGTTTTCTTTGTTTTGGTGGTATGTGAGAGTAGACACATTAACAAATTTGTGGTTTCCTGGGGCTTCCCTACCTAGGAGAATATTTGATTCATTCTTTTCTTTTCTAAGAGTCTGATGTTCATTTCTGTATACAGTTTTTGTATGGGAGTTGTTTTGGTTTTTATTTGTTTTCACATCAAGCTGTGCAATTACATTTAATTGCTTTGCTTGGTACCTCCTACAACCCGTTGTATAGGTTTGTACATTGAGATACAATGGATACACATGGGGTTGATTTGATATTCATTGACTAAGGGAAGATGTTTGACCGGCAGTATTGACGAGACCATATTGATCTGCAAGAATTATTGATGCATTCTTGGACATGGACAATCTATTCTTTCTTTAGAATATAAAATTCTCATACCACATTGAACTAATTGGGGAACATTCAATAAGAGAAATCTGTTAATATTTGCTTCAATGACAAAATATAAAGTGGAATATCATTATTTCAATGTGGCTTGGCTGGCCTTCTGGTTGGCTGTTGTGCTTTCTTGCTGTTCCATTTTGTGTATGTGCTGTGGACCTTGCAATAACATGTAATATGCTGTTTGTATTCATTTTTTCTAGAATTCAATATCCAGGGCTCCATGTTTAACTTTGTCATATAGGATCATGAATGACCTCCGTCTTGGCTGCATATTGTTCTTAGACACCTCTGCTTGTCTCTTGTAGCCATATTTGATCGCTTGGGAAGATATGTCATTACTGGGTCAGATGATCGTCTTGTCAAGATCTGGTCAATGGAAACTGCATTTTGTTTGGCCAGCTGCCGTGGACATGAAGTATGTTTTAATAATACTGCAATTGGACCCTGGAATATGAAGACAGCCTTTTTGATGTTCATTTCTTTATAAGGTTTAGTGTCTTCTAATATTAAAAGTTCTAATGTCTAGGGTGATATTACTGATTTGGCTGTAACGTCGAACAATCAATTGGTTGCATCTGCTTCAAATGACTTCGTTATTCGAGTGGTAAGAAAATCATGCTGCTCCCTTAATCATAATCTAGCTCTATTCCCTATCTTTGATAGTTCAAAGATTAGCGAAATTGTCAATTTCGTTTTGTAGTGGCGCCTTCCGGATGGATATCCATTATCAGTTTTGTGTGGGCATACAGGGGCAGTCACTGCTATTGCATTTAACCCCAGACCAAGTTCTGCATACCAGCTGTTATCGTGAGGCTCTCTTCTTAAGTTCTCATTGAGGACTTTCTCTCTATTTGTTTTATAACTTGGTGTTTTATAATTCTGCTAAGTGAACGGGGAGGAACTACAGCAACTCAAGTGTATTTTCATGTGCTTATATGCTGAATTCTATGCTCATTCAGTTTCTAAATTAGAATCAATTAAAAAAAAACAACTCCCAAGTTGGCATCTGTGTGTTTCTGTTCCTGTTGAGTAGGTTCATAAAAGATTTATTCCATAAGGAATAACGGTTCCCTGGGAATGAGATCTATTCATATTGTTGGAATAGACATTCCTTGTGGAATGGCATTCCACCAATCAAATGCTAGGATGGCTATTCCATAAGAATGAGAGTGGAATGGCTATTCCAATCCACTTAACCAAACGCAACTAAGAACCGGGAAAATATACGTCTTTCTTCGGTGATCTGCCTTATAAACTAGTTTTGCAATCTGTAGGTCATCTGATGATGGAACTTGTCGAATCTGGGATGCTCGATCTTCTCAGTGTGCGCCTAGAATTTATGTGCCAAAGCCCCCAGTCGCTGTTTCTGGTTAGATTTACTGCTTTCAGAATCTCTTTTTCCCCTTTTGGTAACTGGTTTTGCAGAATGGACTCAGAAAACTTTTGAGCTTTCTGCAGGAAAGAGTAGTGGTCCTTCAGTTAGTGGACCCTCGTCCAGTGCCAGCACTCAAAGCCATCAGATATTATGTTGTGCATACAATGCCAATGGAACTGTCTTTGTCACTGGTAGCTCTGACACTTTTGCAAGGGCAAGTTCATATACTTTTCAACTGTGGAGTAAAGAAGTTGTTCCATCCATTATTATGTTTTACTTGAGGTGTTTGTCCCTCGTAACAATTGGTATAGCATGCTAAAGGTGGATTGTTGCAGGTATGGAGTGCCTTCAAATCTAACACAGATGATCCAGAACAACCTATTCATGAGATGGATATATTATCTGGTCATGAAAATGATGTCAACTATGTACAGTTTAGGTTGGTAATTGTCTGAGTTGACTCTTTCTCAGTGAAGTTATACCCAAAAAAATTTAAATTACTTGCTCTATGTTTTTCTCCCAAAATAAATAAATAAAATAAAATAAAAAAGAAAAAAAATTGCTAATTTGTTTGTTTGTGCAGTTGCTGCTCTGTGGCTTCACGATCTTCATTCTATGATGCTGTGAAGGAGGAGAAGGAGAATATTCCAAAATTTAGAAACTCCTGGTATCATTTTTTATGCTGCATTTTCTGTTATAGGTTTCTGTTCAGCCATCTTTCTCTGCCCTTCCTAATGGATGTTCACTTTGCCCTGTGGGAACTATTATTCTCAGGTTCTGTCATGACAACATAGTTACTTGTTCTCGTGATGGTAGTGCAATTATCTGGGTGCCAAAACCTCGGAGATCCAATGTGAGCATCATTTGGTAGATGGACATGCACCATAAGTGTGGATTTTAGTGGGGAATGTTCCCTCATTATGTTTTTGCATGCATTTTAACTGGACACATTGTGCTTTGTTTTCACCTGAATTTTAAACTTGTTTCCTTGTATTAGGGAAAATGGGGACGCTGGGTACGATCATATCATTTGAAAGTCCCACCTCCTCCTCTGCCTCCTCAACCTCCTCGAGGAGGCCCACGTCAGAGATTCCTCCCAACTCCTCGAGGAGTAAATATGATCGTCTGGAGCTTAGATAATCACTTTGTGCTTGCAGCCATCATGGGTAAAATACTTTCCTCGAGTCTAGGGTCTATTATGGGTTCACTCAACTCAACTGAAACTCAATTCATAGCAATTACAAGTCAATCTAATTGCTTAGATTAATTATGAAGGCACAATACGGTCTAATATGATTTTTCACCTTATGATTTCTTATCTTCTTATTGAAGGCTCATTACTAATTAGTCAAATAAAATATATGAAGATATTCTTGTGGCCTCTTTTAGCTTAGGGCTCCATACTCTTTTAATCATCAAATGCAACTGTTTTTCTACCTCTGTTTAGGTGATTATATCCTAACCACAAACTACTTCACCGTTATTGTTTCAACCATTGATTGTTCGTTCTCTTGTAATAGACGAGCTCTGCGAAGATGCCACTAGCTTGCTTTTCCCCTTTCACAATTTCTTTTTTGGTTCTTTCACCTCCTTCTGATGCTCATTGTCTAAATCCATGCAGATTGCAGAATTTGTGTTTGGAATGCTTCTGATGGTAGTTTGGTCCATTGCTTGACAGGTCACAGTGCATCTGTAAGTGGTTAATAAAAGCTCTTGTTTTGCTAGGAGGCATTGTGTGCAAATTCAGAATTTTTGTTGCTTTTTATTTCTTTCTTTGTTTCAATTAGTAACCATAGAATCCTCTTTATGAAGTGAAAACAGGATCTCCTGTAGTTGGTTTTGATAGGAAAACATATATTTTGGTGTATAGGGAGTCTTGGGCAACTCATTCACTTCATGGAGCCTTCTAAAAATTTTTAGAGCTCATAACTTTGATAACTCATGGTCAGTTCCTCTAGCTGTCTGGGTTGGCTCTCACCTTCCCTTTTTGTGGAGCAATAGGCTAAATGGACTTGTACTTTAGTTTGAGTTTATTGACTTTTTTGCTTGATCTCAAGGTTTTTGGTTTAATTATGTGGACTTAATTGTTTTTTCTGAATGGATCTACTTTTGAAGTTTGACGCGAAGTGAGCAAAGAATATCATCTCATTTATCTATTTAATTCATCTGTTCAGATGTTAAATACCTATAGTTACACAAAATAGAATCAGGATGAATTTTCCTTAAATCCCTAAAAAATAGGGACAACAATTATTATTTAGCCATTGAAAAGATTTCTGCTATATCTACAGATTACCAAACCAGTTACTCTTATTACATTAAAAATAATAAACTAACTACTAACTTTTATTTCAACACTCTCCCTCAATCTTGAGAATAGATATGGTCATTAAGAGCTTTGCTTATTAGGAATTCAAATCTTGGTTTTTGAACGGTGTTCCTAAAAATATTGGTTTCTTATATGTGAGTAGAAATATCTTGTAGACTACATTCTTCTCTTTCTTCCTTTTAGTGGGTAAATTCTCCTACAACCAATAAAGCTCGGCAACCTAGTGTCTGCATGACTGAAAAACTCCCTAAGGCTCCCTGACTCCAGACAAAATAACTACAAAGCATTACAAAGTGAAAAAACTCATGTCTATAGGTCTGACAGTATAAGTGCTTTTCTAGACACTCCAACCGAAATATCTTAAAGTCCCAGCCAATCTCAAAGTCCTTACTTGCCAAATGTAATATCACTACTGCACAAGAGTTTTTGCTCAAAGAGTTGAAACCTGAGTGAAAATTTTGGAAAAACCTTGAGTGTCCCTTTGTTGTATTAAGGAGATTCACTGGCCTGGGCAGAGCATCCCCAATTTTAGTTCTATAGCTGGAAAAATCACAATCGAAGAAAAGCTGGTCATGGAATACTCTAATCTTTGACATAAGAAGCATAAAATCTGATCAATGATGTTCCAAAACAATAGTTTGTCTAACGTGTAGAGTTTTTATTGAGCAACTAGCCATAAAATGAAAGCATGATGTGACATACATCCTTTGTACCACACGAAGGAAGCTTAGGGAACCAAGGAGAGGCCTATTGTCCCAAAATGTAAACTTCCTTGATTGACGAGGACTTATTAGGTTACTTTTTTCCTTACTGACCATCTCTAGCAGTAGATTCAGGTTTAAAATGTAGGTCTTGTTTTAGAAAATCCCAGAGAGGGCCAATTAGCCAATCCAACATTCCCTTGAATCAAGAAGCACAATCTGGTTTCTTTAGGCCAACCAGTTTCGTAGATTCTTCTTTGACCAATCCGGCTATTTTTTTTTAAATATTATTATAAAATGTAGATCAATTCTCAGGCACTTCTTCATATTATGCTGTACTGGGTTCTTAGCCATTTTATTGGCAGACTTATTATCATTACATAATCTTGTAGGACTTTCAACTTTCAAATTTCAAATTTCAAAACTCTGCATCACTGGCTCTTGCCACAAGGCCTGTTTGTTGCTCCACCAAGTAACTAAAATTCCCCAAACTTTGGTCCCAATCAGAGTCTACAGGCACTTCTAGACTTCTTTCCTTAAGCTTTGGAAACAACAATCTGCTCGAGTTCCTTTTAAATATTTAAGGATATGATACACGGCATTAAGGTGTTTTTGAGAACTAGAGTGCATACCTTGTCTCACCATCTAACGATGTGCACAATATCAGGGTAAGTGAGAGATGAATAAATGCGTCTCACCACAAGGCACTAATAACAAGCTTTATCAAATAGCTTTAAGTATGGCTTTTTCTAGATAGAGAAAATCCTCCCCTCTCTCTAGAATTTCCTCCCTAGCTTTGCTTGTTTCTTCTCTTCTTTTCCGATTTTTCTTCCCTCCTCCTTTTTACCTCCTCCTCCTTTTCCGTCCTTTTCTTCTTACCTTTCTTCCCTCTCTCTCCTCCCTTCTCTTTGAGTCCATCTTCTTGTCCCTTCCCATGTCAGGCATCCCACCTCACCTGTCTCCCTCCGTTCCACCCCCTCCCTCTGCCCCTCCCTCCTCTTCTGTTCAACCTTCTTAGTCTGGTTTGAAGGAACCTGTGGGTCCCAGCCCTGCTACCAAGGTTGCTGCTTTAAGGAAAAAGTCCACTTTGCTTTCTGCTGACGAAAAGCATTCTAACCCTGAAAAGGATAATTTGGAGCCTTGTGCACCTGCAAATGTCAAATCCGCTGTCTTTTCAAGGCTTTCACACCCTTTCCAGGCTTTTCTTGTGGCTACAAGCAATTCCTCTTTTGGAAACACTACCTTGGAAGAAGTGAACAACATTGTAGACAATATTGAACACCAAAACCACCCTTCTCCGACAGGAAAAAAGCCTAAGTCTTTTGCAGAAGCTTGTGGACTAGTGCAACCTTCCAAAATTGTTCTGGAGTTTTCCTTTGAATATATCCTGCCGGTGGAGAAAGGAGTTATTGTGTGTGTCTGTTCAACCCCTGATTTGGCTGTGGAGGGGGTTAAATTTTGGGACTGCACCCTTGTGGGTTTCTTCTTGGGTCACAAGCTCCCCTTTTCTCTTGTGCAACAAACGGCCATGAGATTATGGAACAAGTTTGGTATTTTAGAAGTGTTGGGAAATAAAGAGGGTTTCTTTTACTTCCGTTTCTCCCCCTCTTTTGATTTTGAGCAAGTTCTTGAAAAATCCTGGTTCTTTGCTCAACGTCTTCTTATCCTTCTTAAATGGCAATTGGGTATGGTTTTGGATAAGCCCCAATTAGCTGTAGTTCCTTCTCGGGTTGTTTTCTCTGGCATTCCATGCGAATTTATGGAGCCAAAAGGCATCGGTTATATTGCAAGTGGGGTGGAGAAACCTATCAAAGTGGATTTGCTTATTGCTTTACGCTCTAGAGCTAACCAAGCCCGTGTTCTCATAGAGATTGATGCTAGAGAGGGGCTACCTTATTCAGTTTTCATCGAAAAAGAAGATGGTTCTTCAACAGCTATTTCGGTTGAATATCAATGTTTGCCTTTGAGATGCCCCCATCGTCTCGTCTTTGGTCATGTATGTACAGCTCCTGTAGCTGATCAGGGAGTTAAGGCTGCCAACCCTAAGAGTGAGTGGATTGCAGTGAAAAAGAAAGGTAAGCAAGCACATGTGAAGGATGATGTGTCGGCTACTCCTAAGGTGGTGAGAGTCAGAGAAGTGAGTGAGGAAGGCCTCTCCTCACCCAAGAAAGTTTCAGATAGGAATGTTGTTGTCAACCCTTCGTCCTCAGGTGAGGAGCCATCTTCTAACTCCTCTTTTGAAGTATCCGTAGGTGCTGATCAAGATGCTGCCCCTTTAGAACAGATATCCCATGTGTCAGAAACTCCTCTTATCAATGATGGTCAGGGGATAAAGTCCTTCCACAGTCAGCAGCACACTCTCCTGATCATGGTCTTCCTGAAGAAACTACCCCAATGCCCTCTTTACCTGATCAAAAAGGAAAGAAGAGAAGATCGGGTGGAGGTTTACATTCCAGGAGTGGCAATAGCTCTTCCTCTAGTAAGCATGGAAAATTTTTTAAGTGGAAGTGTCCCTATAATTGATGTTGGTCTTTTCCTTTCTTTGTTTTCTTATGAATTTTGCAGCTTAGAATATTTGGGGTGTTAGGGACCCCATTAAAGGTGCTGATGTTAAGAAAATTTGTGCTGAAAAAGGTATTTCTTTCATTGGGCTTGAAACTAGAGTAAACCACTCAAATATTGAGTTAGTGAAGAATAGAATAGACCCGAGTTGGAGTTTTGTTATTAACCAATATGTGCCTAAATGCATTTGGTTAGGTTGGGATCCCATTTCTTGGTCTATTAATATCATCAAAGAAGACAATCAGTTCTTGCTATGCTTCTGCACTAACAGTAGATGGTCCACAAGTTTCTTTGCCACTTTTGTCTATGCCTCTGCCTCCCCCTTGGAATGCAGAAATCTTTGGAGTAATTTACTTAGGATTAGAGCTGTGATAGCCAATGAACCATGGGTTCTCTTAGGAGACTTTAATGTTATCAAATCTTTATTGAAGTGTAATGGTGGTATTTCCCGGTTGTGTTCAGAGATAGAGGATTTTAGGCTTTTCTTGGATATGGTGGAAGTGGAGGACCTAAATTTTTCTGGTAATCTATTCAATTGGACAAACAAGCAGGAAGATAATCCCATCTTCCAAAAATTGGACCACATTTTGATCAACCAAAAGTTGGATGGAACGTTACCTAAGGTCAGTGTGGTTGTTTTCTCCCTCTTTGCTTTCTGCTCATTCTCTTGCTCTTGTATGCTTGAACATTATGAATCAGACCAGGACGGTTCCTTTTAAATTTTTTGATTTTTGGTCTGAATTGGATGATTTCCTTCCCCTTGTGGCTGATGTTTGGAAGCAAGAGTTGTGGGGCTCCGCTTGTTTTTAGGTTGTTTCTATTAAGTCTCTCAAGAAAGAGTTGAAAAAGTTAAATGAGAAGAAGTTCTCGTATATTTCTTCTCATGGAGTTATTGCTAAAGACTCCTTGCTTAATATTCAATTAGCCATTAGTAACGGAGATTATTCCCTTGTGTTGGATGAGAAGAAAGCCTTTAAAGAATATTATATTCTCAGAAATGCAGAAAAAAGTTTGTTTAAGCAAAAAGAAAGGATCAAATGGCTAAAATTGGGAGACAAAAATACTTCCTTCTTCCATAAATGTGTCAAGCAACATCAAAACAGAGACGCAATTTTGGCTATTCAAAGGGATGATGGGACCTTGGCTATGGGAGTTAAAGACATCCAAGAGGAAGCTATTAAGTATGAGTAGCCTATGTAATGGTGGCAATTTGGACAGCCCTTCAAATGGATTTGATTGCCTTCAGGATATTATTTCGTAGTGCTTGAATGATTCCCAGGTGAGTAGCTTTCTCTCTCCTTTCAATGATGATGATATTAAGAATGCCTTCTTTTCTTTAGCAAAATGGTAAACCTCCTGGTTTAGATGGATTTTTGGCAAAATTCTTCAAGGTGTCTTGGCCTATTTGTGGTGGGGAATTGTCCAAAACTATCAAAGAATTCTTTTCCTCAAGTTTTTTGTTGAAGGAAATTAATAATATTATCATCTCCCTTGTCCCCAAGGTGCAAAATCCATCTAAGATGAGTGACTATTGTCCTATTTTTTACTGCAACTCATTGTACAAGGTTATATCTAAGCTTCTTGTATCGTGTCTTAAAAAGGTGCTTAGTGATTTGGTGGGCCTTGAGCAATAAGCTTTTATTGTAGGCTGCAGAATTTCGGATAATATCCTTATTGTACAAGAATCGGTGCATTGCTACCACTCCTCTAGAGGTCTTCCCAAATGCTCTGTCAAAGTTGATATCTCTAAAGCCTATGATACTCTTAATTGGTTCTTTTTGGATGCAGTTCTTGGAATGATGGGTTCCCTACCCCTCTTTCGTCATCTCCTTAAGCAGTGCTATACTACTCCAAAATTTTTCATCAACATTAATGGTGAGCTACATGGTTTTTTCTCTAGCTTTAGAGAGCTTAGACAAGGTGACCCCATCTCTCCTTATTTGTTTGTTCTAGCTATGGAGGCTTTGTCAGGATTGTTTAGAAGAATGGCTAGATTACCATCTTTCTCCTTTCACTCGAGATGTAAAAAGGATAAGATCTCTCATCTCACCTTTGCTGACGATCTTATGTTTTTTTGTAAAGGGAATCTCCCTTCAATAGCTAATATTAAGTAAGTCCTTGATGATTCTGTTTCAACTTTTTGGTCTTTAGTGTAACCTTCTTAAGATTTCCATTTTCATGTCCAACGTACATCCTTTCACCAAGTAGGACATTTTGAACATCTTATGCTTCTAGGAAGGTACCCTTCCCATCAATTATCTGGGAGTTCCCCTTGTTTCGTCTATAAGCTTAAGAAAGGAGATTGTGATGTGCTCGTTGAAAAAATAGCCAAGCGGATTAACTTATGGACTAGTAAGCATCTCTCTATGGCTAGCTCTAGTCTTCCTATCAATGCTAAGTTTTGCTCCATTATGGAAGGCAGCACATGGTCTATACCTAGTGGCCCTTTGTGGGATAGTATTTACATTCTTGAATCCATCAAGATGAACCTTGCGATTATGGACTACCCTTGTTGGGTACCTTCAAATTTCTGTACCTTTTCTATCAAGAGCTCTTATAACTCTATTAGAGTGAATGGTGCAAAAGTTGATTGGTATAATGTTGTTTGGTACAAGAAAGCCATGCCTCGGCATTATTTCATTCTTTGGCTTACTTGGAATAGGAAATTGTATACCCTTAACAAACTTAACTGTTGGGACATTACAACACAATCTTCTTGCTATCTCTGTAACGTGCAACTTAAAGACCATGAGCACCTTTTCTTTAACTATCCCTTTTCATAAAGTGTTTGGTTATATGTTCTCTCTAATTTTAGTTATCCATCATTGTTCTCCTCATGGAATCATGTGATAAATCAGCTCATTGATCCTTTGTAGAAGCATCCCTCGAATTAGTTCTTGGCTTTTGCTTTGGTGGTGTACTGTATCTGGAGAGTGAGAAACTCTATTCGCCTGAGAAATCCCACCCTGAATTGTAATAGCATAGCTAGGTATATTTTAAATTATGTAGTTGTTTCTTTCTGACTCTTTTGTATATTTGAGTGGTTTTTTCTCGTTTTCCTTTTGTAAGCCTTTTGTTGTAGCACGTTTGGTGCTTTATAATATCAACTATTCTTATTACTAAATTCATTGGTTTAGCAAAAAAAAAACAAGCTTTATCAACTTTTAGGTTGTTAACATAAGTATTTTTCTTCCAATTGTACTCTTATAAAGTACCAACGAGGCTACACCCTGATATCCCTATTTGCTTGAGTTGATCAAGCATGTACTTTCACTAAGATATAAATATTTCTAAGAACATCACACTCTTTCAATTCCCAGAAAGAACTTCAAATTTCCAAGTTCTTTTACCTAGAATTCCAATTCAATTTTCCTCTTAAGAGCATCTATTTTCACTTCATCATCACTTTTCATGATTATATTGTCCATACAATTAGGAATGCTATGCTTTCTTGCCTTCTATACCTCTTTTTACAATGTATCCTCACCTTCACCATGAATACCTATTGCTCCCTACTGGCTTCTTGTTTTATAGGTAGCTCAACTATTTCCAAAATTTCATTTTCCATTAGCGTTCCATTTTTCCCATTGAAGCATTTTTTGGCTCTACATTCTTCAATGCTTCACCAATATTGCATGGAATCTCTACCTTATCGACTTATGTAGTAAAAGCCATGAATTGTTGAAGCAAGTTTGAATATATAAGATAATTTGTAATACGATACTTGGTACCCTTTCTCTTACCTTTCCAAAGTGTAACTGGAAGTTCATTCCAATTAGCCATAACTTTGCATCGTTTTAATCTATTCTATGAATGTATTCTCATTCAACCATTTTTTCTTCATTAGGATTCTCAGTTCCATTCTTCGAGTTTTCTAATGTAATGCTTGAGCTTGACATCTTTGGGTGCATATGCACATCTTAGGGTTTTTTCTTTAAACTCAAGAATATAAAACTTGAAAGTTATTGGGTAAAGACCCAGAATCTTTGTGGGTCAATTGATGTGTTTGGAGTGGTGCCACTCGAGCTTCAGAAATTGGTAACAAAATTGAAGCTTCCCATCTGCTGACAGCCTTACCTCCCCCTGATAGCATTTTCTTGAGTACCATAATTGATTTCATAAAAAAGAATTCTTAGTGAGTGATGATCTGGCTAGCCCACTGACAAACATTTGAGGGCATTTTTTTTTTGTCAGATTTGGACCAGTTTAGTAATGAATCATACACATATACAATACACCCAAAAACCGTTTAATGGTAAGGAACTAGACAATTGAATATGAGAAAAGTATTTTGATAAAACACAGAGCAGTTCTGAAATTCAAGGGTTTGAAGTTGTTCTGTTTATAATGCAGGTGATTGTTAATATGGCTTCTTCACAAATTTGGTATTGAGCTAGAAAACATAAGCAGAGCAAGCAACTTCTGGCAAATATTGATTTTTTCTCTCTACTATGCCATCTTGTTGTGGGCTATAGGCACGTGAGCTTTAATGGAATATTCTTTGCTCTTGTAAATATGTGTTAAACTTGGTTGAGAAGTATTTCCCTACTATTATTTGTCTCGGTAAAAAAGACATTTTAATCAAGTCATGGTAAAGTTTAGAGTATACAAGTGTCTCTTTCTTTCATGAGATGATCCTAAGAGACCTTGGTGTTATCATCAGTAAATATAATGAACTGCTTTGCTCCTGGTAGATTAGAATGTCTTGCAGGTACCTAGATATCACATGAATAGCATGAAATGGTTTAGAAGCTTTAGACGGTTGTGAAGAACACTGACTCCTAGGTAGTTTAGCCAAAGTATGAGATTCGCTTTGAAAAGAGTTTCTTTCTCTATTCATGAAAAAATTGGGATACAAAAAAGTCAAATAAATGGTAATAGAATATCCTACTCTCTTATACCACAACATAACATCTGAACTGGATATGACAAAGGATGAAAGCTCTTGGAATTGGCTTTGTATCAGTGGAGCCTCATCATCCATACATAATGAATTCATGTGGGATATTCATATTATAACATACGAACAGTAAGAATTACTTAGGTTCTAAGTCTTTTGAACCTTTTATTCTTGAGATGTAGATAGGTGATGATGTTCTCCAGCACTACCAATCATCTTCCGCAAAGAAGGGTCCTGAAAATCCACATAAATGGGAAAAAATGTCACTATACAATTCATATTAGCTACTACAGATAAAAGATTTTACTTTGACTGAGGTAAACATTGAGAGTAGACTTTGGCACAAATTAGACAATCAGACCATCGCCTTTCCTTTCGGAATAGAACCGCTACCATCAGCTACCCATACTTTAGTTTCTTGATCACAACTCTTGAAATCTGTTAAACAACTTTCAGAATCGTCATGAGATCCTTAGCCCAATATCTACTATCTATTGATGCTCAGTTATAGATGCTAAAGAGCAAGAAATATTACCTCTTTATATTGTGGCAATCATGCAATTTGCATGTTTTCATTTGAACTATCAAAGTGATGGGGAACTTTCATCTGGTTAATTAATTTCTGAAACAACTCCTACTTTTTCAGGAGATAAACTCATGACAGAAGCTTTGTTTTGATGCACTTCAGCCACTTAGAGTCATCTTGTTACTTCCCCTTTGCTTCTTGGACTTCCAATTCGTCGGCATTCCATGGAGATTTGGTTTCTTGCAATAGCCACACCGGCTTATCTCTTTGGTTTGGACTTGTTCTCTCTGTGGCTAAGGCTGACATCTCGATGTTATTCTTGCTATTTCACCATCACTTTCAAACCTATCACAAATGCTTCATGTAGGATATGAAAGGAATATTTTCTAATCAAATGACCTCTAACCTTGTCCAACACCGATATTCGCCCTTGTAGGAAGTGGAAAACCCTATCTTTCTCTAGCATCCTGCTCTATTTCACACCATCTCTTGGGGAACTTCCACTCCACATAATTACCCAAAAAAAAAAAAACTTCCACTCCACATCATTGAACAGGCCCATTTCTTACCACAACTCTAAAGAACATTGTAATATTTGGTGACGCTTAGATTTCCTTGTTTAGTCTTACAAACTTGTGATCTGATCGCAAAGCACTGGGAAGAGTTTTCCAAATCAGCTTACATTTATCGCATGGCATACCACACTTACTTCACCGTGTTATAGAATAGATATGTACGACCAACTTTTGGAACATTGAGTTAATAAGCCAAGGCATGACTGTAGAGTTCTTTGCCTCTCATATTGAGTAGGATTTGGATGTAGAATCTATAGTAGGATTAGATTTAGTAAGACCTTAATATTCCTCTAACTCTAATGATAGTGACCCAGGAATTGAGATATTAATTAAAACCAATCTAATGAACCCACTCACTAAAATTTGTCCCATGGAGTTTATTTTGGGTATTTTGATGAGAATGATTATCAATCAAGGTATGGTGAGATCCACTAGATTGTTTGGGTGTCAACAGGTGGGTTTCCAAGAACCGAAAACAAGTCTTCATTCGTAGTTCTGTAGAGTTGTCACTCATTTGTGTGATGGGGTGAACCTAGAACTTTGATACGATAAGCAAAGAATATTAGCTCATATATATATATATATATATTCATCAATTCAGGTGTTAAATTCCCATAGTTACAAAGAATGGGATCAGGATAAATTTTCCATCAACCCCCCCAAACCAGGACAACAATTATCAACAAATATTATTTGGCCTAATCTGAAAGGATTTTGACTTATCTAGATCTTAACAGACCACTTGTTACATTGAAAATAATAAACTAACTATTAAGTACTTTTCCAACAGAAAGTTACCCCTAAATTTAGTATTGCAATAATGTATCTCTTAGGCATGAGTTATCTCATGTAGACATGATGGTGCAGGTACTTTTTCATCTGAAATTCGCATGTTTTGTTTATATCCCATGAAAACAAGTTTATTTATTGTTCTTGCTTGTCAGTCTTATGTGCTAGATGTCCATCCATTTGACCCCCGGATAGCAATGAGTGCTGGATATGATGGACAGGCAATTATTTGGGATGTAAGTTCATGGCACAAGTCTGTTGACATTGATGTAACATGCTAGTACTAACCAGCTACTAATAGGCCTCTAATTTTGTGGTTTTAGATATGGGAGGGCACTCCAATTCGTACTTATGAAATTGGCCGTGTCAAGCTGGTAGATGGAAAGTTCTCTCCGTAAGTGTGGACAAACTTTCCCAAAACCATTTCCAAACTTATTCGAAATCAGTGGGCTATAGTATATTATGTGCAGACTCATTTTATTCATTCTGTTGTTATTCTGTTTTTCTTCTCTATTAATCCCAAGACTGACATTAACAGATTATCCACCTATAGTAGAAGTACTTGTATTTACTTTAACATGCTTGTCTCATAGGTATCAAGCTAATGGAAAAAAAATATCCATAGTAATTATCGAGAGGAATTAGAGACACATGATTCTTATATTGAGGATCAATCTAACCATATGGCTTGATGACAAAAATTATCTATTTTCTGTGTCACTTGATCTAGAGATGTATAGAGTAAGGATGCTCATTGGGTAATCTTAATATTGGGCGACATTCCTTGGAGAAGGAGTGAATTGTATACATTCATACCATGAATAGGTTGAGGAGCTGTTGTGGCCTATGGGCATGTCCAGGGATATTCAGATATTCTAAGTAGCAGTTGCTTTTCTTTCCTGCTTGTGGCATCAACAATTGTCTGCTAAATTTTGGATATCTTTCATTCTTTGGAAGAAGTGCCACAATTTGATAACTATGGACATATAACTCAAAGGAAAAACCTTAATAGGAAGTAACATTTGATAGTTTTTTCATATCGTGAAAGGCAATAAATGACTTACATATCGCCTGGCATGTGCCTGATGCTGATATATACAGCAAGCACTTCTTACTGCCGTAAAGGTTAACCAGTTATGAAAACAATTGTCAAGAAGTTCCCAGCGCACATATCTGTTTAATTTGGTGATGCCCTTGTCCACATATGTACTTTTTGCTATGTAATATGATTGTATTAAATCTTTTGAGGCTTTACAAAAGGGAAATCAGTTATCACTTGGTTCAAGGGGTTACAGCTTACACAATTGCTCCCTTTGATGTCCAGAGAAGGAAAAAAGGAAAAAAGAAAGGAAAAGATCAAAACTAAACTAACTTAGCACTTTCATTAAATTTGTCCAGCTAGAAGCCCAAACAGTGAAAACTGCCTGATGCTCTTCTTTCTTTTCATTCCCTCCATAAGTAGTACACGGTAGCTGTAGAAGTCAATTTCCATCAATACGAGCAATATTTCCATCAGATAAGACTGCCGGTTGAGATGAAACTCCATCCCATGTAGCATATAATGGAGGGCTTTGTAGCTCACCAAGTACCTTCATCCACACTTCTTTGGAATATGTATGTCCCACAATTTGCAGTTTGTACGTGGAAATGCATTTGTTGGTTTTCTTGTTAGTTGGTCAGACTGGCTATGTTAATGCTCGATATTATATATATATTCAATCAACAGCAATTCTCACCAAGTCACATTTCATTCTTCTTGTAATTGTTTCTTCCATGATCAATATCGGTTTGCCTTTTAGTTCATCATCCAACACAAAATTAATGCTCTTGATGGATTTCCTTTGCTTATTTCTGTAGGGATGGGACTTCAATTGTACTTTCAGATGATTTTGGCCAAATATATTTGGTAAATACAGGCCAAGGGGAGTCCCAGAAAGATGCCAAGTATGATCAGGTATAAGGTTCTTTTCCAGTCCATTGACTAATTATTCTGGTAGAGTTTTGGGTGGAACCAGTTGGATATTTGTATTTTCACCTGTGACAATAGTCTTAATTTCAACAGTTCTTCCTTGGAGATTATCGCCCTCTCATCCGGGATACTCTTGGGAATGTCCTTGATCAGGTTAGATAACAATGGTTTTCATACACTGTTACATCTAATGACATCAATATGTTAGCTTCTCTAGGTGCGCTGTTACTTTGCAAGCATTTAATTTAGTGGTGATGAAGGAAGAGTTGAGTTCTTGGTAGATTTAATCATCTCATAATGATTGTGCTTGATACATGGACATTGTAATGCATAAAGCTAGCAGCAGGCTTCTCGAAGCACAATTATCTGGTTCTGGTTACTTATCAAGATGTGTACCTCATACAATGCTCGAGTAATATAGGTTAGAACTAACAGAAAAAAATTCTTCTGTTTCTCAATCATATATGCACTCAGCTAAGCAAACTACGAAGTTTATTTATTTACTTCAGCAGAAATTTCTGCTAGTTCCTGTTTCTTACCATGTTTGGACTTCAAATTGCTTAAATTGGTGTAGTATTATAGTTTTAAACAGAATGAGGATTGAAACATAGGGACTTTACATAATCGTGATAACTAGAAGCCTTTTAGTATTGTGTTTACTTTAACCTAGATAAAAACAATGCAGGAGTCACAACTTCAACCGCATCGAAGAAATGTTCAAGATTCACTTTGTGATGCAGGTATGCAGATATTTTTAGTATATTGAACATCTGTTTGTTAACTAATTTTTGATGTGTTCAACATAGTTAAGGATATTGGTCCCGTGCAAAATGTTAGGTTTGATTCCATACCCAGAACCCTACCAAAGCATGTATCAGAAGCGGCGACTTGGTGCCCTGGGAATTGAATGGCATCCATCAACCATACAATTTGCCATTGGCCCAGATTTCATTCTGGGACAGGATTATCAGATGCCCCCATTGGCAGATGTAGAACGGATGATGGAACCCCTGCCTGAGTTTCTTGATGCCATGTTTTTGGAACCTGAAAATGAAGTCATGAGCGATGATAATGACTCGGAATATAATGCAGCTGAAGAGTATTCCAGTGAAGGTGATAAGGGCATTTTAAGTGCTGGTTTCTCTAGTGATCCAGAGTGTAGCACAGGGGACAGTGATTTTGAGAACAATCACAAGGATACACTTCGCAGATCAGGAAGGGATAAGTGTAAAACGGTAACATGTTTCTTTTCCAGGTTTATACTCGTCTTATTCTGTGCTTGTGATCAACTTATATTTCTTATATATATATACACTTTATTCTAGATTGATCTGGTTAACTCTTCTCGGAGGCGTGTCAAGAAATGGAATTTGGATGAGTGTGAAAGCTCCGCATCAAGAAATATGCGAATTAAGAAGTCAAAAAGTCGCCGGAAAGCTTCGAAGAGGCAATCTTCCCGAGCAAGTACTGTGAGGCCTAAGCGGACAGCAGCACGTCATGCTTTGTCTATGTTTTCTCAAATAAGTGGTACATCTACTGGTGGAGATGAGTTTGAATCAGATGGCTCCTTATCAGACAGTGAGTTAGAGCCCTTGAATACAAGCACTGGAGGAAATGGAGCTGGTAAAGAACTAGAGCAGGAACATGGAAAAGGAAAAGAAGAGCCAGCCAACCCTGCTGGGAGTAGTGAATCTCCACAGAATGGAAATAAGAAAAGATTGGTTCTTAAGTTTTCACTTCGTGATCATAGGAAACCTGCTTTAGAAGATGTTAGCTTCACTCCCTGTGAGGAGGTGCCTCAGGTTGTTGCATCTGGACTTCCTCAAGCGAACACTGGTAACAGCAGTATGGTATATGAAGGTCTAGGGTCTCATTTTTCAAGTCTTGATCTGATGCAGCTGCCTGTAGACGAACCAAGAAATGACTGTGAGGAGAAAGGACTTGTGCATATTACCAAAGATGTAGCAATGATGTCCACCGACGGCAATGAGAAGAAGATTGGATTTGGAGAGGCAAAAATAAGCTCATCGATTTGTTTAAGGACAGATGTTATCAGGTCTACTCCTAGTTTAGATCTCGGTGAAGGCTGTGAAAATTATTCTGATGGGTATGATGATATGTTCGGTTCCTTTTTCTTTTCCTTTTACTGCCATGTAGCTATTAATCACGTGGGATGTTTATTATATTATATTGCAGGGATGATAAGAAGTCTGCAGCTGTTGCCCTAGAAGATCAGCATGTTAAAACTGAAAGTGGTTCTGGATGTGAGGACGGACATATGCCTTCATCAATAAAAACACCAAATGTGACTGATCATGAGAAAATATCGCTGGAAAATGGCCCGCCAAAAAGGTCATCCACTATATTAAGAATCAAGAGAAAGAGGCAATCCAAAAGAAATTTCATCAGTGGGGTAGATGGATCAGCTGATGCTGAAGGCAGCGTGATGGAACATGGTGATAAGTTTCAAATTGTTGGTGGATCAACTTATTCTGAAAGGCAGCTTCTGGATTCCATTAAAGAGAAATCTAGTACATCCTTTAGACAGGAGGTTGCATGCAGTTCTGGCTTAGCTACTGAAATCATTAATGAGTGCAGTAGAGGACATGCTGAACCTGTCAAAAATGAATATGATGCAGAAATTGATTATCCTGATGCTGAAGTTGATGTGGTGCGTAGAACCAGATCTATGAAGATGAAAGCAACATCACGAGAGACATCTTTTGCGACCCAAAATTACAACTTTAGGGAACATGAATGTCCTGCGACATCAAGAAGTGTTGAAAAGTCATCTAGAAAATTACACCAGCATTTGCTATCTGAAGACTGGATGCCAAGATCAAATTTAATAGTGAGATCAAGATCTGCAAGAAATAGAAGGAATGATATTAATATTAGCCGCATTTTTCCTGAAGGAAGGAGATCCAATCAGTATGTTAGAAAGCAATCATGGCTGACATTATCAGAGCACGAGGAAGGTTACCGCTATATTCCTCAGTTAGGGGATGAAGTTGTCTACTTAATACAGGTATCCTGCAATTATTATCTTGCAATATACTGTAATGATTTGTTCTTGTGACAGTACAAACTAAAATGGGATTGCTTTCTTAGGGTCATAAGGAGTGTATTGAATCAGGTGTATCACGTGATAAACTTCCTCAGAAACTTTTAAAAGGCATACATGCTGTTGAAATCTGCAAGGTCAAAGGTCTTGAATATGCCACTAGTCCTGGTTCTGGGGACAGCTGCTGTAAGCTGACTCTATTATTTGTTGACTCTGATTCGCCTGTGTATGGTAAAGAATACAGGTTTACATTGCCTGATCTCACCTCTACCCCTGATTTTGTTATTGAAAAGTCATTGTATGATTATGCTATGGAAAGGAATTGGGCCATTAAGGACATCTGCTTGGTGTGGTGGCGGGATGAGAATGGAATGTGGGGTAGTTGGTGGGAAGGTCAAATTTTCTCCTCACAGGCTAAATCACATGACTTCCCTGACAGTCCCTGGGAGAGGTATAGTGTTCAGTACCAAACTGATCCACCTGAGTGCCATCTGCACAGTCCTTGGGAATTGCATGATCCTGATGAACCATGGGATCGTTCTTATATTGATCCTGAGATCAGTAACAAGTTGTTGTCCATTTTGGCTAAATTAGAGTACTTAGTCAGCAAAAATAAGGTCTTTGCTATTCCTATCCCTTGCATCCATTTCTTGTTTAATTTCCAATAGCACATTTACATTTGACATATGAAGTTCTAAGGTTTGGTGTATTCTTTTCTCAACATTGCAGGATTATTATGGTTTTCAAAAATTGAATGAAGTCGCTCAGAAGTCGGATTTTGCAAACAGGTATGTCAACTCTTGTTTTTGTCCAATGGCTTAATGTCATGGTGTGGAAATTGAATGTCTAGCCCATTTAGCGCTTGTTCTGCTACAATCTAGATAAAGAAAAAATTGTTGGTTTTGTTAAATCTATAGATGTCATCCGTTTATGAAGTCAAACGGCAATGAAATCTTGCAAGTGAATACAATTTGACGTTAGTCAATTTTTCATCTTCAAGCATGCTCCTTCTCATGTTTCTTATCATAAAATTAAAGACAGACTTGATGGGTAACCACCATTGACAATCTGGCCAATCCTCGTTGTTAGTTTCTGTATAATAATTGGAATTGGCGCAATTCCTACTTTATGTGCAACACTGATTGTGTAGTAACTGCAAGGGGATCAGCAGTTTCATTAGGCTGATGTTAGGTTGATCCAGTCAATGAGCTTAATTAAGTGTATGCAATGAGAGTGAGGTGAAGATAAAAGGAGAAGAGATGATGGGAAGTACCAGAGCACAGCTCTCCTAGTAACCCAAACTTAAAGAAAATGACCTCTGCTGCCCAAGTAAGACATAAATCCCTAATTCCTCTTTGATTGTATTTACGAAACCCCTCTCTGCTATTTTCTTATAATATACATACATACATATATATATTTATACAAATGAAAAGCCTATTTACCCTTACAACTTTATTTATTTACAAAAGTGCTCCCCAATTCCTATCTATTTTTCCCACTGTTTGATTCCCTTGGTCCCCTAGAGTAAACCCTTGATATGGGGGGTCTATCATAGGTGCTCACGATGGTTGGTTGTAGTTTTGTGCTGGGTATATGTGAACAAGACTCATGGTACCTTTCACCGTTGTCCCGTAAAGTATAGCCATGAAGATTTAGGGTCCTAAAACTTCTAAGACATAAAATGAATTGATGTCAGTTTGCTTCTCTTTCCCCCACCCCACCCCACACAAAACACCCCCCAACCCCCCAAAACCCCTCCCCTCCCCTTTCCACCCCACCCCCACCCCAACCTCCTCCTCCTTTCCTCTCTTCCCTTCAGGTGAAGCTTCTAGCACTAGAGCTGAAGCATTGTGGTATGGAGAGAATATTACTTATTAGGCCAACCAGAGAAAATCAACTTACGGCATTTCCATTTAGCACCATTAGTATGTAACAATCATTCTGTCTTGAGTAATTTTGTCGATCTTCTCCATTGCAATGGCTGCATGCTATACAGATCTTGTGCATCCGAAGTACTGCAGTTCAAGAATTATTTGCAGTGCCTTAAATACACATCCCTGTCAGTCACTATATGGTGACGTGAATTTTTGAGAAACTAATTTTACCTTTTTCTTTGTGGCATGTGAATTTGTATATACCATGGACCTCTGCTGGAAATTTTTGATGGAAAACTTGGTTTAGAGTAAAAGTCTGATTACAATTTTCTTCCTGTTGAATTGTCAGGTTTCCGGTTGCTCTGTCGCCAGAGTTGATCCAGCAGAGGTTGGAAAAGAATTACTATCGAAGTGTTGAAGCAGTAAAGCATGACATATCAATTATGATGTCGAATGCTGAGTCATATTTTTCTGCCAGTGCTGAGCTATCAACCAAGATGAAGAGACTATCCGACTGGTTCACAAAGGCATTGTCAAAATTGTAGGAAATGCCAATTTTCCCCCCTTTGCAGTTTCTGTTTATGAATCCATTTGGTTTTCTTTATAATAGCTAACTGCTGATGGAAAGAAGTTCGTGTTCATTTAGGTTATAATGTGTTGATAGGTGACATTGTAATTGAATTGCCAGAAGTGGGAACCCCTGATTATGGGGGAAGAAAATGCATTCTTTTTCTCCCTTGCTGACAGATATTAGCTTATGCTTGATAAGCATAATAATCCATTCAGTGCATCCTTCATCAAATTCACATATGAATATGAAAGAACTTTATAAACTAAAAGATGTCTGATCACCTTTGCCAACCTACTCAACCCCATCACAATCACAATATGTTACGCATTGACAAAAAGTTCGAAACGTTAGAGTTCGGATTTATGTACGCAAAAAGGAAAGAGGGTCCGGTAGTAGGTTTGGACTGTCCTGTGTTTGCTTACATTGTGTCGTATGTGTGTGTGTTGATGTCGCTTTTTTGTTGTTTGTTTGATGGTTTTGATTCCATGTTATGCATCCTAAGATCATGGAGTAGTGGGATCTATTGTCGGTTCTATTGTCAATTATTTTCTAGACGTGTCAGTAGTGGGTTAGGTCATAGGCAATTATGTAACTGTTGTATGGAGTTGTATACAAAAGAGAAGTTTCTTGAATGAGAAGGTTGTTTGATTACACATTTAAAGGAATTTTTACGGTCTGGTTCATGTTTTGGAAGGGACTGGTTTTACCTTTCATTTGACTTTTAATTTATTATTAGTTAAATTTAAATTATTAAAAATATAATCAGATCAATGGTTAACATCTAATAAATATAAAATCAAAAGTTAGTTAAAAAGCAGGATTAATCCCATAAAAAATATATATAGACAGAATTGTAGAAAAATTTTATATTTAAATACTTACGAGATCGTTGGGTTTTCTCTAACGAGGTGATATTTACCATTAATTATAGGCACGTGGTAAGGAAAATGCCTTGATCTTGTGACAAAGTGATAGTAGAGCCAAACATATCAGGAGGATGTCAAACAGCTGCAATAACAATTCGAGAAGTTTCTTGAAATGTAAAATGTTGATTGTGCGTGGGAAGAGGCCATGTCGCAACAACTTGCAAGTCTCTCCGAGGATGTGTCAGCCAAATTGAGAAAAATGAAGGAGTAAGATGAGATCAGCAAGGGTGTTGGGTGCGTGGAAAAGGAGGTCGAATATTCAATGATAGGCCACAGGAGTTTGCATCTTCTATGCATGGCCAAAATCGACTTTCCTATATACAATGGGTCAATGGAACTACTTGAATGAATTAATTGGTGAGTGCATTTCTTCAAACATCAAAAAACACAAGAAGAGGACAAAGTAGAACTTACAGCCATTTATCTTGAAGGGAAGACCAACTATGGTTTGTAAAGTTAGTGGGAAGAATTCAAAGAATGCTGTGAGATGAGGTTTGGGTTTCAATTGCAGGGTATTCAACTTGGGGAGTTGTCCAAACTAAAATAAATTGGTTTAGTGCAGTCTATTGGTGTCACTTTGAACAACTAACAGCTCAAGTACTAACCATACTACTTGAGTAGGGTTTAATGGATGTAGCATTATACAAGCCTAAAATTTTGACATAGGTGATGAGTTTGACTTGATTAATTGAGCGGAAGAGTATGACAATTAAGGAACACTCCACTACTATGCGTAAGGGGAACACCATACGTTCCTAACCCCATAACATACCTTATGTTTGGAAAATGAGCAAGGTAGAATTAGAAGAAAGGAGAGCGAAGGGACTTATTTCAATAGTGACGAGCCTTTTATGGTAGGTTGCAAATGTAAAAGATTATTTTGGTGTGAGTGTATGAAGGAGACGATTGACAAAGAAGGGCTTGTAGTAGTAGAGACGAAGGAATGTGAGTAGATGGTTAGTACAAATATCCTAGTACGCTATAGTATGAATAAGTAGGGTTAGACTATGAAAATAGAGGTTATAGTAAATGGTGAGAAGGTGCTGGTATTGCTATATTTAGGAAGCACACATAGTTTTATTGATACAGTGCTGATATAAAAGTTAAATATGGTTGTAGAACCTTGTAGAGTAGTGGTGGCTAATGGGGGGAAGAGTGAAGGAATCTATAGTACAATGTGTTTGTCATGTAGTTTGTTATGGGCCTTTACTCATTACCCTTGAGTGGAGTGGAGGTAATTCTTAGGGTAAATTACTTGAAGTTTTGAGGCTAGACTGTATGAGATTTTGTGGCCATACATGTGTAGTTTGAATGGAAGAATAGCTTGGTGAGATTGCATAGGGCAAACGACTAGATTATTGATCAATTATGATGAATGTAGTGGAGGAAGCTGACAAATAGCAAGATTTAAAAGTGTTGTTTATCGAGTTTGTTCCGGCCACTATAAAGAGTTCCATTCAAGCGACCTTGTATTTATTGCATATGGCTTCATTTGTATACCTAACAATATCTTATTGGTACTCGCACCATTAAAAGGATGAAATCAAGAGGTAATGTGAGGAGATGGTGCAGTAAGGGTAGATTTGACTTAGTTAAACTTCATAGTCTTCACCAGTGTTGCTTGTATCATAAGGCCAACAAACCTAGAGGTTTTGCATGGAATATCGAGCCTTAAATAAATAAAAAAAAAAACAGTGAACATTGATGAACTCATGAATTACATGGATCTTAATATTTCTCAAAGCTCGATTTGTGTCTGGGGCACCACTAAGTTTGGATGAACAAAGAAGACATTGAGAAAATGGCTTTCTGTACTCACCATGGGCACTTTAAGTTCCTTACCATGCTTTTCAGGCTCTTTAACACTCTAACCACATCTTAAGCATTGATGAAAGAAGTGTTCAAAGGAGTGTTTAAGGTAGTATGTATTAGTATTCTTTGATGATATTTTACTGTACAATAAGACTTAGGTGGAACATTTACAACATTTGTGTTGAGTTCTCATTATCTTAAGGGAAAATCACCTATTCCTTAAATGTAAGAAATGTGCCTTTGCATGAATGCAAGTATCTTATCTAAGACATCTTATATCATAAGAAGGTGTGAAGGCTAATTCGGCTAAGATTAAAGCTGTGTTATAGTGGCTACAACTTCAATCCATTATGACATTGAGGGGATTTTTGGGTTTGATAGGCTATTATTGGTGATTTGTGCGAAACTTTGGGTTGATTGCTAAACCTTTAACTAAGATGTTGTGCAAGAGTGGGTTTCATTGAACACCCAAAGCTAAGAAAGCATTTGAAAACTTAAGAGTTGCTATGACTAAGGCGCTCGTGTTGGTGCTACTAAACTTTGCATAAGTTTTTGTTGTCAAGTGTGATGCCTCAAACTCTTGCATAGGGCCTGTGCTCCAACAAGGTAGATCTATGTCCTTTTTTTATCCTTTTTTAGTAAGCCATTCACATGCCAACATCTTCGGTTAGTAGCCTATGAGAAAGAACTCATTGGCTTGGTGAAAGCTCTTCGTCATTAGTAAGCTTATCTCTATGGAAGGAGATTCATTGTGAAGACAAATCACTATAGCTTTAGATTCCTCCTTGAGTAATGGGTTACAACATCCCTTTAGTAGCATTAGATTAGTAAGCTCCTCGACTTTGACTTTGATATTAAGTATAGTATAGGACATGGGAACGAGTTGCAGATGCCTTGTTAAGGGGAGATTAGCCTAACGCTAACTTGTGTGTTGTTTCTAACCTTTAACTGCATCTCTTTGAGTCAATTAAAGAAGAAACAACATCATCTCCAACTTTTCAATCGTTGATGGCATATCTCTTTGAGTCAATTAAAGAATTATGTCGCGGATGTAAGGTGCAAGATGGGTTGATCTTCTTCTTCTTCTTCTTCTTAAAAAAAAGTGTATTTGGACTTTACTTCCGATTTACATCTCTATTATTGTGGCCACTTATAACTAATATCATGAAGGATACCGAAAAACTACTTATCGAATCTTAAGGGACTTCTTTTGGAAGAGGATGAAACAACAAACTATGGATTTTGTAAGAGCTTATATTGTATGCCATCATTGCAAGACTCAAAATTTGTAGCCTACTAGATGCTCATCCTATAACAAACATGGTTGCATATTTTCATAGATTTCATTGACAGTTTACCTTTATCTCATGGAACTTTAGTGTTATTGGTCATAGTTGGCAGATTCTTTAAATACTCCCACTTTATACTGATGAGTCATCCTTATACAGCTATCTTGGTAGCGAAACTCTTCTTTGATCATGTGTTTCAGTTACATGGGCTTGCAGAGTCCATAGTTAGCAATAGGGATGTTACATTCACAAGTGCCTTCTAGAAAAAAAGTTTCAAGTTGTAAGGTACAAAACTTGATTTTTCTTCTACTTATCACCTATAAACTGATGGCTAAAGTGGAGACATCAATCACACCATCAAAATGTATTTAAGGTGCTTTATAATTGATAGATTAGGGGAATGGGTGGATTGGCTGGCATGGGTTCAATTCTGCTATAATACGAGATGTCACATGTCTCTCATGGCCACACCTTTTGAAATGGTTTGTGGTTGCTCACCATTGAATCTCCTTGTGTACATTTGCTTATGAGAAATTTCATAAATGAGAAAGCTATTTGATTACACACTTAAACATTTACTTATGAAAACATTAGGTTTTCTCTAAAAATCCTATCTTCGCTATTAATAGTAGGTTAGGAAAACACCTTGATTTTGTGACATGATACCACCCATACGTTGACCAATACTGGTAAGCGTCTAGCAAACCATGATCTTCCACGATAGTTAGTTATGATAGCACAATTGCCAGTAACTGCCATGGTGACTAGCTAAGATAGGCTTTTTTATTATACCTATTTAGTTTTTATAGTATTGTATTTTACTAACAAATTAATTATACATCAAAATGCAATACATTGATAGGTATACAATAACAAATTTCACTAAATATTTTTTCCCTTTTTGTATCTTTAGTTTAATATATCTCTTCTCTTTTCTTTTCATGCAAGCCACCAATGAAATTGCATTATTCAATCCACTATATTGATGGATGACTTACTAGCCATTAGGTGTTTGTTGCAGTCCTCTTATGACAGCCGATAACAGAATCAGATTAATAGAAAGAGGAGTTTGACACCTTGAGTTGAGCATTTAAATTTCAAGTTGTAGTGCTAAATTCTTTCTTAGTGACGGTTGACAGCCCATCACTTGAGATAGATCTCGATCACCAAGTGGTTTACGTGAGCCATCTTAGGGTATGGTACATTGGCTACACTTTAGAGGGTCGCGTTGTGGATACCTATACTTGGGTAGTTGTTGGCATCTTATAGACCTTAGGCTTATTTATTTATTTATTTTAGACATTTTCTCTCTTCTTTTCGGCCATTTTAACTTTTGAATGTGATTCATGTGCCTTTAAACCTTCGTTTGATAAGTTAGTCAAATTGCAACACGTTGGAATATATAAAATAGCCTTATTACATCCTTATAACTTTACTAGTAACTCAATATTAACTTTTACTTTTAGTTTAAGCTTAATTACAATTTAGGAATGGTTAAAAAATGGAAATACCTATTCGATGTGGTGCCCATGATGTAGGATATTGCACTATCAAGATGAGGGCCAGTTTGAAAAGAGAAAATTCTCTCCCTTGAGCAAAGATGGTTGTACCATCTTACCTTGTAATGCATCGTGGTGCCCCATTTATCTTTTTAATGAATGTCAAATTAGTGCAGGGTACGTAACGTATTTGATATAAGTTATATCTTCTAGATTCATCAAAGGATTATTTTATGATATGTTTTTATTTTTATGTATGTTTTCTTAATCTAATCAAGTGCCAAAATTTTTGTATGGGAAATTAATGAAAGTTAATTGCTAATTTATTATTATTAATTTGTTATAATACATTTCAATACTTTCGATTATTTTGTTATCAATCTTGCTACTATAATTTTATATTTAGCATCAAATATATTATCATAGTACATCCTATCAAACTATAAAGTGTTGAACTTAAGGTTTATTATTTGATTTTGATGAGAATAAAATAAAAAGTGTATATCTAAACATGTTGTGTTTGAAGAGAACAAAACAAGTGAATGATTACATTAAGTATTATTTGATTATATCGAGATAATTGAATAAGATCAATTAGCTTGCTTAATGATTAGTATATTAATTATCTCTACAAGAAATTTAATCTTTTAAGTGGTGATCAAATGATTTTAAAGTTAGAATGCAAAGAGTACTCTTTGCATAGGTTGTTGAATAAGTTAAAATGATTAGATAATTGAATAAGTTAGAATAATTAGATATTCTTTTTGCATTTTAACTTCAAGATTTTTTTATCACCACTTAAAAGATTAAATTTCTTGTAGAGATAATTGATATATCTAATCGTTAAGCAAGCTAATTGATCTTATTCAATTATCTTAATATAATCAAATAATACTTATTTTAATTATCCACTTGTTTTATTCTTTTCAAACACAATATGTTTAGATATATACTTTTTGTTTTGTTCTTATCAAAATCAAATAATAAACCCTAAGTTCAACCATCTCCTCTTTTTTGATGAGGACCAAACTCTTTTAAGAGCTCCCCCTTCAATCTAATGTTCCCCCTCAATTTAATACTCCCCCTCAATTTATCAAGGGAATTCAAGATGATCAATGATTGAATAAGATTGAGTAAAAAGGTCAGAATTGATCTTTTTTATGATAAGTCGATAAAATAAATTTGCTAAAGCTATAATGTATTTGTCTAGGAGTTAACAAGGAATAAACATTATCCAATTTACTTATAATTAACCAATCAATGCAATTGTAAAATTTAAACTATCGACTTGAATTAACCAATGAATGACTTGAATTATTCTCCCCTTTTGGCCTCATCAAAAGGAGGAGGATCCAGGCGGTGAAGATAGAAGAAAATTCAAGCCGAAAATTTGGCAGAGTTCTGACTTATACCAGAGAATATGCTCCCTATAAGAAGAAAATAAAAAACATACAAGGCTTGAAAAGAGCACGAAAATAGCGAGCAATGGACAACCACATATAGCAAAGAGATTACAAAGGCCACAAATATCCAGCAGTAAAAGTAGGTTCAACAAGGACCAAAGTTCTCAATACACAAAAAAAGTCAAGCAGATGAAGGTCAAGTCCTTAAACAAAACAGCAAAAAAGTAAACAGAACTTTCAAATGAAGTCATAAACAGCCAATATAAAGAGTAGACCCATCAAGAACCAAAGTTTACAAAACAACAACGAAATGAAAGAGTGGCCAAAGACCAAGTTCTTTAAACAAAAAGAGCAAAAAAATGATAAAAAGTTGAAGTGCATGACTAAGTGGTAAGAGGATTATCGTCCTGAGTTGGAGGAGGAAAAGGGCAAGATAGGCAATGGTAGTCCAGCTGGAAATAATGATAGAGTCCCTGAAACCCGCTATGTAAGTGATTATGAATGTCTTCCTAAAGCTAATTGTAGTGCATCTTTAAGTACTGATAAAAAGGATACTAAGAGGCCAGAGGAGCAGTCGGATCAAAAGAAGGGAACCCATAGTCAGGTAGAGGCTGGTGAGAAGAATCCTCAGGTGGAGTAGAGGTAATATGGCTTGGAGCTGCACCAGAGTGAGTATGAGCATTAGGACTGCCTGGCTCATCAGAAGAAGTG
Source organism: Lumnitzera littorea (assembly GCA_024138015.1). Taxonomy (NCBI): domain Eukaryota; kingdom Viridiplantae; phylum Streptophyta; class Magnoliopsida; order Myrtales; family Combretaceae; genus Lumnitzera; species Lumnitzera littorea. The sequence continues at coordinate 96,193,879 of JAMXBB010000004.1, read as the reverse complement.
ATAGGATCCTCAATACAGCATGCAGAGCCAAGATCAAGAGGAGGAAGGTCTTTCCTCCAAACCCAGTTGTTCCTTGATATCTTCCAAATCTCCCTACAAACATCAATTAATTCTAGGTGCTTGACTCGAGCTACTTGTAGGGGGGGAAGGAAACTGAACACCCTTTCTTATAAGCAATTGTGTAACCAATCGCCCAAAGCAAAGTAAAGCTTGAGATGGGTTGTTGGTTACATGTTTAAAGTATTGGACCATAATACTGAAAAAATCAATTTGCTTATTCATTATCAAATAATACAAAATCCATAAGTCCTGAAGGGAGACGTTGGATTGTTGGCCTCAATGACGACAGTAGTTATGAATGACAATATGGTGGAGGATTTTTGTCCTAAGGTTGAGGCGGATGGCAACCGAATTTTTTGTTTTTCCCCATTCTGCTCCAATGCCTTTAAATCTAAAGACTCTCTCATAGAATTTTACCCTATAGTAATTTACATTTACTTCCGTCCCACCAATAGCAGCACCAATAAGACTACAAATATCCTTAGGCATAATAGTAATTAAAGTACCGTAAACATAAGTATAGAGGACATTACGATGGAACTCATCACTTGGATTCATTTTCAGTTTTGGTTTACCTTGATCATCTAGAGAATCTGACATATTACAGTAAAAATACTTAATAGCATCATCGTATACCTCGTGAGGAAGCCGAAGGATATCGAGGACATGATTGGTGATGACCTTGGGAAAGGCGGCAATGTGAAATTCCTCGAGCACTTCCGATGGATAAACGATGTTGGTATCAACCTCTAGATCGACAAATTTCTCAAAGTGTTGAGAATGTTGTCGAGAGGGAAAGAGGTGGTTGTTATAGGTTGGGGGTGCTAAACCATGAGCAACATGTGGTGCCATGAGGGTTGAAAAGGTGTAGATGTGTATGGACGTATGTGGTAAGGAGGAGAGTGCGGGCGATGGAAGCCATCATGATAGTGGAGGCCGGTTGACGGTGTGTGGCGGCGTGATGGTTTGAAGGGTATGGGTAGAGAGAGAAAGTGAAGAGAGGAAGAAGAAGAGAGAGAAGATTGATGAAAGATGAAGAGAAAGAGAAAGAGGAGAGAGTGGAAAGTTGATTGATGGAGGAAATTTTAGATTTTGATGGAGGAAAAGAGATGAATCGAAGAGAGAGAAATGGGTTAGGGTTTGAGGAAGGAGAAAAGGGGTTTTTGTGGAAGAAGGATGGGGGAAAGATGGTGTGGCATGACTTTAAGTCACTCTTGATAATTAAATAATCGGCTTGTCGGTATTTGGATGAACCGGCATGCCGGTTAAGAGAACAGAAGCAAAACGAATTGCTTCAGGAGTAGAGTATATCGGCATGCCGATAGTGATATGGATTGGCTTGCCGGTTACAAGCACAGGACCAAAAAAAATGAAAAAGGAGAGCAGTATACTGGCATGCTGGTTATGAGAACATAAACAAAATCAAGTTGTTAAAAACGTATGTATATTAGCAAGCCAATGAATTGTATAACCTGCATGCTGGTTGTTTGTAGAAAAACAGTAGAGACCATTTGTTTGAGCAAAGTTATTGATTCAATTTAATTTGTAAAGATTCAAGGAACATCTTAATACTTTAAACAAGTTTATTTGAGTCCGTTAAGGCTTAAAAAAACTCAATTTTTAACTAGATAGCTAAGATTTATCCGAATCAAATCCATAGAGCCAAATAATTCATGATAAAGTGAAAATGTCTATATATGAGCAAAATAGGTGCATAAAAATTGAGTTTTTGCACACCAACAAGTCAAGCAAATTTCAAATGCATATCTAAGCATGGTAAGCACAAAATATAGCTTTAAGGCTTTACAAATTGTGAAATGGCTACTTGAGTTCCTTAATCATGCAAGTGGCTAGAGAGCAAGTGGAGATCCTTTCTCAATGTTCAAGAAAAGTTCATATTTCAAATATGTTAAAAGACATTGAGAGACATAAAAGAGACATGATCAAGCTAAGCAAACTTCATATAAGCAAGAAATACTCCATTTTGTACATAGAACCTAAAAAGGGTCTAGAGAGGTTAAGTATGTACGGAATTCAAATTAAGCTTGTTTGACCACTCAAACATGATTTAGGGATGAAAATAGACATGTATGCCCCAGTTTTGGGCATGCAAACCAATGCATGATAATTTTGTGCGTATATAAACTTAGATAAGCATGAATGACTTCAAATATGCCCAAAACATGTTAAATGTGATACTTAATGCATAAAAGCCATATGATCATGTTTCTTATACCTTATAGTGTGATATTTTCCGATCAACTTACTTAGCAAGTTAATTTTATTCAAAAAGGTTATGTTAATTCTTATGTGTCTAGTACTCATCTTGTAAGATCATTCCTATTTCTCTTTTTAGAGTGCAAAATCTTTCCTCACTTAAGGGTTTTGTGAAGATATTGGCTATTTGGTTGCTAGTGTCAACAAATTCTAAGCAAATATCGTTGTTTTGCACATGATCACGAATAAAGTGATGTCTAATTTCTATATGCTTAGTCCTAAAATGTTGAATTGGACTTTTGGTGAAGTTGATAGCACTTATATTGTCACATCTTATTGGAACATTAGTAAATTTCAAATCATAGTCAAGCAAGGTTTGCTTCATCCATAAAACTTGAGTACAACAACTACCGGTTGCTATGTATTCAGCTTCAGCAGTAGAAAGTGCTATTAAGTTTTGTTTCTTTAAGTGCCATGATACTAATGAATTACTAAGGAAATGTCATGTTTCGCTAGTGCTTTTCCGATTAACTTTGCAACTAGCAAAGTCAGCATCGGAATATCCAATAAGATCAAGTGAGATGAACTTGGGATATCACAAGCCGATTTCAATAGTGCCCACAATAAACTTGAAAATGTGTTTAACCGCATTCAAATGGGATTCTTTAGGGCAAGATTGAAACTGTGCACATAGACATACAGCAAACACGATATTCAGCTTAGATGCAATTAAATATTGAAGATTACCTATCATACCCCTATACATCTTTTCGCAAATGTTCTTTTCATTCTCATCTTTATCAAGTTTTAGGGTAATGCTCATTGGAGTTGGCTTAGTCTTGCAATTATCCATTTTGAAACTTTTTAAGAGTTCTTTGGTATATTTACCTTGGTTAATGAAGGTTCCATCTTTGGTTTGCTTAACTTGAAGGCCTAAGAAATAGTTGAGTTCTCCCATCATACTCATTTCAAATTCATTTTTCATACATTGGATAAACTCATTAACTAAATCCATGTTGTAAGCCTTAAAGTACAGCCAAGTAACCATAGTTTGAGCTTAAAACCCAAGGTTTAGGGCGATCGGCTAAAGGATCCGATCAAACCCAAATTATAAACTATTTAACAAAATACCAGTAAAAATGACCCTGTAAACATAAATTTAAGAAAATAAGTAGTAAAATAGGAGACTATAAAATTTTCAAATTTTAAGCATAATAACTGCTAATTACCGAAAAGGCAAAAAGTATAATATAATAACTAATAAATTAGTAGAGATAGATTATATGTATACCAAAAATTTTAGAATGACCAAAATAATATTTAGGAATGTTCACGTGTACCCTACATGTATTTACGTGTAGATAAAAATATGCGTAATTACTAAAATTGGCCGAAAACTAAGTAAATAATTAAAGAAAAATACAAAATAATTATAAAAAAATCATAAGAAGATAACTGCAACAAGATCAGGTCGTGGACTGAAAAGAAAAAAATAACCAATGAGAATTTGACAAACAAAAAGCCAAAAATCAAGGAAATGGGGCAAAATCCCATCAAATTAATGCACATTAATTACTATATTTGTCTATAAATAAGGAAAAAATTCTCAGAAGTCGTTTGGATAGTTTATGATCTGAGAAAAATCGAAACACAAGAAAAATCGAGAGAAATTCCAGAAAATAAAAAAAAAAAAGAAAACTGTGCAGATTAGCAAGGTGAACTAAACCACCACCCACCACCACCTGGGACAGAACCACCACCACCACCCTACACTAGGACCACCGTCTGGACCGGCCGACAGCCTTGGACCGGGTTTGGATGGCTAGAAAGCTTGGAACCGGTTAGTCATTTATTCACCCCGATTTTTGTATAATTTTGTAAAATTAGTTATTTTTCCCAGAAAAATATGAAACTTGTTATTCTGAGGTTTTATTGTATGTAGATTTAGGGAAAAATATTGGTTTAGTTTAATTATGTCTGGAAATATAGGGTCCCTAACAAATTGCTCAAAACCGAGCATGAGTAAACCGGAAATTAAATAGGCTTAGGGATGTAGTTTGGGGCTCAAAATTTTTCTGTAGGATTCTCATATGATGTAGAACAGTCCTATGAAGCCATTTTTTTTTTTAAATTAATTTTCGAAAATTTTAAGTTAATTTTTAGCCCTAAAATAATGGTAAAATTAGGTGATTTAGGATTAATTAGGTGATTAGGATGCTAATTACTGATTTGGATCTTAATTAGATGTTTAAGGAAGTTAATCTCTGCAGTGGAACCCTAATCCTAGCCTTTAGGTATTAAGTATGATTAATTAGGGAAATTAGGTAAAGAATATAAGAAATTAGGAATATGTGAAAATGTAAATTAATAAATCTAAAAAAAAATAAAGCTATTTAGTTAATATTATAATTGAAAACAGAAAAATAATAAGTCTGAAATAATATTTAATTTTAAGTAAATATCTCAAAATGTAAAATTTTTACACATCGAGAATAAATCCGATACCTCAATTAGGGTTAGCGTATACCGAATAGTTAGAATACCAAAATTACGACCCAATAAGATATTTGAATACCCGAGCATAAGGTGATTAATGTCACATTGGGATTCGAGCCTAATTACGATTTAGGAATTAAAACTAGAATCTAGTTTAGGAACCGAACCCCGAAATAGAATACAAAGAATTATTAATACGTTGTAGGTATACATGAGGAAAATGAGTACATTATAAATTAGAATAAGAATCCATAAAATATAAGTACTAAAAGAACCTATTTGTATTATAGGACACCCAGAAACAAATCAACTCGCAACTAGAGGATCGAGCGATTGAGCAAATTCAGGTAAGTTGGGTTATTGCTTATTGTAATAGAGTACTAGTTTTGTAGTACTCGGAGACTTAGGCTTGTATATGATTGTGATTGTAAATAGTTTGTGCATGTGCTTGATGTATCTGAATTTGTGCTGGAATTTGTATTGTGAATGATTTTGTGACTGATTGAATTGGTATGAACTTGTTGAACACCCTAACCGGAATTTAATCTTACTCGACCTTAATAACCGAAAATGTCATGCATTGCAACCCATTAGGGGATCATAGGACTCTCCAACCAAATACCGACCCCTTCGAAAGGGATAGCGCAGGATTGCAAAATGGTCCCTTCTTCATCCTCAGTCGAACTAAGTGACAGGAGAAGAGGTCGCGACGCGGGTGAAGTCAATGGTTCGAAGGTAGTCGCGGGAGGAGCGAGGTCTCTATTGCACAAGCCTGGGTTTGGTTGTGAGCTGTTGCAAAACATGGAACTCCTCAACCCGGATTGAAGCGGGTGAAATTTCTCTGATTTCACAACGGACCGGACTACGTTGTGCGATGACACTTGATTGTTGCATTGCATGAAAATAATTGTTTGTTAACCTTGTTTGTGCTTGTATGCATTCATGAGTCTCCAATTCAACTTGCTGAGCTGTAGTTGCTCATACCCTTATAGATCCTTTTGCAGGTTTTAATTTGTAATCTCTTCAAGTACTATGCCGCCCTACAATTATCCAGAGGTTAGTCCGTTTGAAGCTAGGGGTGTGAGGATCAAGTTATTTAGCATAATGTGTAACTAGACTGACCTTGTAGTTAAAGGTTGAAGACTGTTAGTTATTCAGTAAATTAGTAAACTGTAGTTATTGTGTAAAACTTCCTAAGAAGCTCTGTGGACATATTTATATAATTATCTATGTTTTATAGAACTTTGTGATAATTATCATAATTGTTGTATAATTATTAATCGAACTGTTTACTTCAAAGCGAGGAGTCGTCGACGCCTTGTGTAGATTATCTCTATGGTAGGCACTGTAAGGCCAGTTACTATCATAGAATGGTTTACACGGCGGGACTGTTGCGACTTTGCGACTTCGGGACTTCGGGGCGTAACACATGTGAGTGGCACTAAACACAATGTTATCATCATATATTTGAACAATTTGTGTCGTTTAATAAATAGAGTTGTGTCAAGTTTCCCTTTAGTGAAATTATTCTTTATCAAGAAATTACTCAATCTTTCATACCAAGCTCTAGGAGCTTGCTTTAGTCCATATAAGGCTTTATTGAGCTTACATACATGGTTTGGGAATTCATTATCCTCAAAACCTCGTGGTTGCTCTACATATACTTCTTCTTTGATGAAGCCATTTAGAAAGGCACTTTTAATATCCATTTGATATAGTTTGAAATCTTTGTGAGCCGCAAATGCCAAAAGCATCCTAATGGCTTCTAGTCTTGTAATCGGGGAAAATATCTCATCAAAATCTATCCCTTCTTCTTAATTATAGCCTTTGGCAACTAACCTAGCCTTGTTTCTAATTACTATACCGATTTCATCAAGTTTGTTTCTATAAACCCATTTTGTTTTAATAACCGGTCTATTTTTTAGTTTAGATATTAATTTCCATACCTCATTTCTAGTAAATTGATTTAGCTCTTCTTTTATAGCTTGAATCTAAAATTCATATTTTAGAGCCTCATCTATATTTTTTGGTTCAAGTTAAGATAGAAACACTACATTACTTAGATTTTTAAGTGAGGCTCTAGTTTGAACCCTATTGGGTGGTTCTCTTATTATTTGATCCTTAGAATGATTTTTCACAAACTTTCATTCTTTAGATAAATCTAAGTTAGAGTTGTTAATGATTTCATCTTGCCTAGAGAATTCCTTTTCAATTGAGTTTGATTGATTCTTGTTAAGACTAAGATTATCCAAATGAGCATCAATGTTTTCTACTTCATCGTTAGACCCTTTATATATATAAGTATCATCAAATGCAACATGAATTGACTCCTTTACAACAAATGTTTTTTTGTTATATATTCTATAAGCTTTAGTAATAAGAGAATAACCAAGAATAATACCTTCATCTAACTTTGAGTCAAAATTTCCTAATTGTTCCTTTCCATTATTGAGAATGTAACATTTTGTTCTAAAAGGATGAAAATATGATATGTTAAGTCTTTTGTCTTTCCAAAGCTCATAGAGGGTTATTTTAAGAATTGGTCTAATGAAAACATGATTTGATATGTAACAAGCTATATTGACGGTTTCGGCTAAAAAATATTTAGGTAAGTTATTGTCACAAAGCATGGTCCTAGCCATTTTTATAAGGGTCTTATTTTTTTGTTCGACAACTCCATTTGGTTGCAGAGTTCTAGGTGCAGAGTAGGTATTTTTTATTCCATTTTTATTACAAAAATTTTCCATATCAAGATTTTCAAATTCTCCCCCATGGTCATTTCTCATAGAGACAATAATTCTCCCCTATGGTCATTTTACATAGAGACAATAGAAAGACCTTTTTCATTTTGAACCTTCTTGGTATAGTTCAAGAACATATGATAAGTTTCATTCTTGTTAGCAAGAAAGAAGGTCGAAGTGTATCTAGTAAAATCATCAACTATAACCAAGGTGTATCTTTTCTCTCCCAAACTTAAAGTTTGGGTTAAACTAAATAAATCCATATGTAGTAGTTGGAGTGGCTTAGAAGTTAAAATGGCTTCTTTTGATTTGAAAGATGATTTGGTTTGTTTGCCATATTGACATGCTTGGCATGTTCTCTCTTTATCAAAACTAATCTTAGGTAATCCTTTAACAAGATTCCTTTTAGCTAGTTTTGATAAGATATCCATACTAATATATCCTAACTTTCTATGCTATAACCAACTATCATTGTTTTGAGCGAATAGACAAGTCTCAAGAGAGTATAAAAACATATTGAAGTCAATTTTGTAGATGTTTCCTTGTCTATATCCCTTAAAATGGATTTGGTCATTGTTAAGGTTTTCAATAGAACACTTTGATGCATGAAAGATTACCTTATATCCTATGTCACATAATTGACTAATACTAAGTAAGTTATGTTTTAAATTATCAACGGGTAACAAATGCTTAATAGTAAGATCATTATTAATGCAAATGTTACCTTCACCAATGACATGAGCTTTTTGATTATCTTTAGGTTACGCTTTCTTCATCCTTCAAGTCTATAGATGTGAACTTAGATGCATCTTCCGTCATATGTCTTAAGCAAACGCTATTCAAGATCCATTTGTTGTTGTGCCTTGAAGGATCCTACAAAACAAGCGGTTATTTCTTTGCTACTCACTTTAGTTTGGGTCCTTTGGGGTTAGTTGTTGTAATGTAAGCTTATCCCTTAGAGACCCAAACCATTTTATTTTTGTTGCATAAGGAGAGATTACGGCATAATGCACATGTATGAGCAATATGATCAAATATTCCACAATAGTTATAAGTTTTATTTGATGCCTTAACAAAATAGCTCTTGTATGTTGTATACACATTTTCCTTAATATAACCTATTTCGGTTTTGTCTAAGCCTAGTCTTTATGTTCCAAGGATTTTATCCAAATTCTTTTCTCCATCTAGGAATTTTGTCATTGTTTTTCTTGAGTCATCTAAGCTAATTCTTAGAATTGAATTTTCAATTTCAAGTTAACTTAGTTTCTCTATATCACCTTCATCATTTTTTGCTTCAAGTTTTAGTTCTTTTATTTCCTTTTCAAAATTCTTGTTGACCTCCTTTAATTTGCCATTTTCATTTATCAATTCATTATTTCTAGTACTTATCTCTATATTTTCTTTTGTCAATCTCTCATTTTCAATTTTCAAATATTCATTATCTTCTTCTAATTCTTCTTTTGCATCAACTACTTTATTGTATTCACTTTTGATAATATCAAACTCATCATTTGCTTCAACACTTTATTTTTCTTTTGTACTTTTATGAATTCTTTCAATAAGTCATCATACATACACCTAAGTTCATTAAAGGAGGAGTCATGTGAAGGTGAGCATACCTTATCATCATTGAGAGCTATGAAGCAAGTTTCATTATTGGAGTCACTAGAGTCCCCATCACTCCAAGTTGTTATTATAACTTTCTTTTTTGACTCTTTATTGGCCTTCTTAAGTAATAGACAATATTGTTGAATATGTCCCGGCTTTTGACAATTATAACATTTGATAACTTCTCTCTTTTCCTTCTTCAACTTAGAAGATAATCCATATCCATTCTTATTTTTCTTAATTCTTTTATTGAAGTTCATGAACTTTTTAAACTTCTTTGCCAACATTGCAACCTCATCATCGTCTTCGCTTTCTTCATCACTTAAGTTTTCCTCTATGACTTTTAGAGCAATTGTTTTCTTTCTAGACTCTTCTCTTTGTTTCTTTACCATCTCATGTGTCTTAAGTGTTCCAAGGAGTTGTTTTTTTGATATTTTGTTAAGATCATGAGCTTCCTTGATTGTGGTTCTCTTAACTTCCCAATCTCTTGGCAAAGATCTAAGAATTTTGGAATTTATTTTAAGGTTAGTAAATGTCTTTCCAAGAACACTCAAAGGATTGATGAATCTATTATGTATCTCATCAATTGTTTCGTTTGGATCTATCTTAAAGTTTTCAAATTGTCCACACAATAAACTTATTTTTGTATCTATTACTTTATTAGTTCCTTCATATGTGCTTTGTAATTCATTCTATATTTCTTTGGCACTTTTACATGTACATATTCTATTGAAATCATTTTCATTTATGGCATAATGCAAAATATTCATGGCAACTTCATTTAGATCGAGTAATTTCTAATTATCATCTGAGTAATCTCTTTCTTCTTTTCCTTCTATCTTAAATAGTCCTTGGTTAACCATACGCCATAGTAATCTATTTTGTACTTTTAAGAATATGGACATCCTACACTTTCAATATGGATAATTGTTATCAGTTAAGAGATGAGGCCTATAAACTAATGCATTAGATGCCATGATCTTTACTCTAATATGTGATTAAGCAAGTGATTAGAGATTAGCTCTAATACTAATTGAAGAACACTAGGCTAAACTCGAGAAGGGGGGTAGTGAATTGAGTTTAAGGACAAATTTCAGAAAGAGACTTAATGTAATAAAGATTTGTGTTTAATTAATCTAATGTGATAAGGAGATTAACTATTTATAATTGACTTGAATTTGCTTAAAGTTTAATGTGATGTTTTCTTTAACTTTTGGTTAAAGGGATTTAGGATGAATTAATTCAAGGACACTTGGTAATTGTAAATTTGAAACAATATTAATTTAACTAGAAGAATTCAAGAAACTAATTTGGTAGGTTAATATTTAATGATTTAGAAGATGAATTAAATAATTATACTATAAAAGAACTATTGGATTTGAGAGCAAATAAAGAGATTTAGCAAATTCATAATGAAAACCTTAGCTAAACGTAATTGTGATATAGTTATGGTGCAACTAGTACATATGGTGAACTCAATTTTCCATATTAATTATTGATTGAATTAGTAAAATTTTTACTGATGTCTCATCTCGTTTTTCTTTTTACTTAGTATTAGCACAATTTTATTTTATTAAGTTTTCGGGTACATAAATTATAATACAATCGGTATTACTATGGTACTTAATTCAGTGTTTGTTGGAACGACAATTTTACTCATTTTATATACATAATCAACCTAGTATACATACTAGCATCCACTTATTTAAAAACCTCACATGAATTCCATCATATTATATTAAAGATTTTGTAGAATTGCTCTCGCTTTACTTTCTCTTTTTTCTCTTTTATGTTTGACATGCTACTGGGAAGAATTTAAAATCCTAATCATGTTGAAACTTGCTATGATTAGAATTTGAGGTTTTGTTATATTAGTTGGTGTTTGTGGAGGATTTTTGTAATTGTGTGTAGAAAGATCTAAGATTTGTTGTTTTTGTTAAAAAGGGTATTGGTTTTATTATTGGAGATCTTTGAGAAAGTTTTGTTTTTTTTTTAAAGAAAAATCATGATTGCAATAATTATGTTGTTGTGTGTCGAGTTTAAGTTCATTCTATAGTCGTAGTCAAGTTGTTGATGCATCTCATGTTGTGTTGAAAGGTTGTGCCATTGATACTACTTCATAGTAGTTGTTTGTTTAATTGTCAGTATGAAGTTTCATAACTTTGCAATACCTGAAATGATTATGGAAAAATATATAGATAAGATGAAGGGTTTTAACCATGGAAAAGCAAGTGTTTGCTATGTAGAGGATTATGAATGAATATGGAAGGGTAGGTAGTGGAATCCTATATGAGAGAAATTTTTAGATACTAAGGCTAATTGTAGATCTACTAAAGATGAATTTGAACATGAAAAGAAAATTGGTGTGGAGACTGCCAAAAAAAGCTATTGAAGAGCTTGTGATAAAGGTTAAGAACGAGGGTGAAGAAACTGTTGAGGATGGGCTTGAGTGCAAAATTTATGATGTTATAGTGAATCTTCAACTGAATCAATTTATCATAATAAAGATATTGAGAATAAAAAAAGAAAAAACCTAAGAGAAAATATTGACTATATTGAAAATAAAGATTTTGGAGGTCAAAAAGATAATTGTTCAAAAAAATACATGTGAGGCTACAGAAATATCTTTTCAAATTTTCAAAAAGATGGATGTAGAGGTAGTGATAGAAGAAGAATGCATAAGAATTTAGGAAAAACTATGCTATGAGGTTGTAAGAATTGCCCTAGTGAAAGAAAAACAACCTCAAGAATCCTACAATCTTGAATTTTCATCTCTAAGAGCAAAGAAGAATTTAATATTGTATGTTATGAGTTGTATACAGGAAATTCATTATCTCCATTTGTCAATATCTTGGGTACATGTAAGTTTGGTTGATTGAGTACATGACAAATGGAAGGAATGGATATTAATGGTTGGATTAAGATGCTACAGAACATTTGTGTTTGTATTTTGTAACTTTACATTCAATCTAGGATTATTACACCTTCAAGACTTGGGTCGAATCTTTCTAAAGAGAGAGGAAATGATACAAACTAAGGGCTTGAAGGTTTGCTACAAATTAAAAATGGAAAACTCTAACTTTACATGTTATTTACCTTATGCTGTTAGAGTTTATTGAGTTCATGAAATTTAGTTCTTTTATTCAAGAATCAATTATTAAGATATTGCAACCCTCCATTTACAAGTTAGTGTAAGTAAACTAAGCAAACTGCCCCATCTAGAGTGAAATGGGATGTTTTGTTGCTTTAGCTTGGTGACAAAAATTACATATAAGATACAAATTTAAGAAATGCTTTAAAACACACTTTTGATGCTCATAGAATGGGCCCATTTGCTATGGTTCTTATGTCACATTTGATACACATGAATGAGATTTAGATGGAATGGGATGTAATGGAATGAGGGTTAGGAAATTTTTATGGGATGAAATGCAACGAAATAATATTAAATACATAAATAATATTAATTGTCAAATATGCCAATAATGATTGCTAATGTTATAATTTATTTGAAAGCTAAATAAGTAATTTTAAGTTAATGTAATTAATGAAGATGGAATGCAATCATAATTCTATCCCTTCAAATATATTACTGAATCCCCCATTAAAGACGGAATTGACAATTTAATAAAATTGAGATTCTATCTCAAATTATACTTTCAAACATAGGGAAAGGGAATATAACTTGAAATTAGATTTCATTGTGGTTCGTTTGTGTGTACCAAACGTGACAATAGGTTTAGCTGGTTTAGTTTTTTTGAAACTTAAAATATCCTATTTATTATTATTTTATAAGAATATTAAGCGGTGTAATTGGAGAATCGATTAGCTCGACAAAGGTGGATGGGCTGATTCCTTCTTCCCCTTTTCTTTTTACTTTTTTCAAAGAGTCTATGTAAATAAAACTTAATATCTATAATTGTTTAAGTTCACCTTTTCTTTTGATCTCTTATCTTTATTCCTTAAAATACCCCTAAAAAATATTATGCAAACTTATTGAAACATATGTTATTATAATTAGAGGTGGGTACAGTTTGGTTCGGTTTGTACGGTTCTCCCCCTACCGAGTTTTTTGAACCTAATTAAAATTGATTCAGTTCGGTCCACGGTTCGAATTGTTTATATTAAATTTTCACTAAATATTTTTATTTCCTATAAATATAAAATTTCAAATGGAATTTACTCAATTTAATTTTAATAATTAATATAAAATTATGATAAAGAATAACAAAATGTGAATAATTTGATGAAATTTATGAAGATTGATGGAAAAAAAAAATTAAAAAGTGCAAAATAATTGCATTTTTTTATTTAACTAAACGGTTCGGTTCGATTTGCTTCTTTAAACTGTATTGCGAACTGTGTACACATAACTGAGTCGAATCGTAAATTAAACGATTCGTAAAACAACTGATTTTTCAATTCGGTTTATGGTTCGATCCGTAGTTTGCGGTTTTTTTGCCTGACCTTAATTATAATCTACTCTAATAATTTTAAAGGTAAAATGGTAATTTCACCAAATCTTTCTCTTTTCCTTTTCTACTTACCCCACATTTATTACCTCATTTATATTTCTAATTAAATTCTTCTATTACTCTTTGCATTAATATGCTTCCTAAAATTTTAAACAACTACTGCCTTTTCAAGTATAAAATATAATCACTACATTTATTACCTCCTTTATATTCAATCTAATTTATAATTTGTAATTTTATATTGTATATCATTCATGTTATATCTAGGGTTTATAAATGTCAATAACTTTAAATCACCATTTACACAAACATATTATTTCTATAGCTTTTACATTCGTTATTATCGTGTTTACTACATATTCCAAATACGGTCAATTCACATTAGTATAAAGTAATGATTATATCATATATATTGAAACTACAATAATACATAGTGATATATATATGAACATATAGCCTCTCTATATAACCACCTTAATCGCCTACTTATTCCACTTCCATATTCTATATTTTCTTGGGAACTACAATACATATTAATATATAGTTTCTTAATATAACCACCTCAATCACCTACTTATAATACTCCCATATTCTAAATTTTTTAAAAAATATTTTTTAGGGGGAGTTACACAACGTAGTTCCACTAATTGCGGAAAATGTTTTGTAAGGTTTGCATAATATTTGGTAATTTTTGGACTCTTTGTGGATTGATATAAACTTTAAAGTTCCTTAGCTATATAATTTGGAGATATCTAGAATTACTACTCAATATGCATGCCTTCTATAGTAAATTTAACTTCTTTACTCGTCCTTTTACATTGATTTTCATTTACCATTTCCTTGCCCATCAAGAAACATGAGAATTAAATATTTTGTTACGGAGAAATTATATAACTCTATAGCTTTGGTTGGGATATTCTATCTAAATAGATAGGCAGTCTTTCATTGAGATGATTGCACGAGCAATTGAGAAAATAGAGTATGACAAGTATCATTTTCCATTACAAAAATTTTCAATTGATAATAACAATATTGTTTATAAAGTTTTTAAATGTGCTTACTTTATTTCAATTATACGTGTTCAAATATGACATAGGGCCATATCTAGTCAAATGAAGATGATACAGATAATGAATCGGACCATTAATGCAAAGAACATTTGAAAATTTAATAAAAATTATTGTCTTCTTAATGAAATTTTCTAGACTTATACAACTTATTTATATGCACCTTATTTTGTTATTTATATTTTACAGACTTATTGCCTACATATCCATCCACATTCACCTTGAAGGTATAAGCCAATTATGTTTTGCTTTCACAAGTTGTACTTCAATAAATTGATTTCTATTTTTAGTAACTAATATAATATCTTTTTTTTTTTTTTCAGATGATTACAATGAGGAGAAGAGACTTAAACTTGGTCCATCCTTACTAGAGTTCATCATCCATGCCACTAGGCCATAGGGGCATCAGCAATATAATTTCTTTTACTTATAGTTTTTTAAAACTCCAAAAAGCACCTGTTGTCTAATGTGCAAATATTTGTGATTTAATCGCTAGGTTGTGTATATTCATATAAGGCTTTTTTACACTGTCACCTTATGGTTTTCATTACTTTTTGCAAGTGCATGGCATATTCTACGGTGAAGCAAATTACTTATAATTAGTCTTACTGTTGTTTGATATTTGTACGAAGACAAACTTTTATGTACTTTGCAATGTTGATAATTTTTCTAACGGCTGTTATGTCTAAAATTCCTTTTTCATGTTTCCTTTTTTTTTTTTCCCTCTTACATTTGATTATCAAGGTGATTGTCACACGATAAATATTTTATGCATATCATGTTATTAAATTTACACATGTACTGTACTAGGGTCTCTCTTTTGTAATGCACTTGTACTAGCATGACCCAATCCTTTTATGCATTATTGTAATATAGAAGGGAATATTTTGTACTTGTAGCTTATGACCTTACTATTTTTAGAAAGTTTTCACTTTAGGAATGATACTATTCAATGATTTTAATGTCTACTCTTGTCATACCAAAAAATGTCTATAAAATTCTTTATGGAGGTGTGAGTACTTTTTTAGAGTGAAGCTCTTACTCATTACTTTGGTTGAACATGATGAAAGGCATCCCGTTATAGACATATAAAACCCCATGCATACTTGATTGTAACCTTGTAACCTTAACTTATTAATAAAAGTGTGCTATTTATTTACAATTTTTACTCGTGTCCCTTTTATTTACTATTGCCTTTCTATCTTTTTTGGTGTTGCTTATAGATTTAGGCATTGTTAGTCATCGTTGTGTGCTGATTAGGCTTGCTTACTACTGTTAAGGTAGGAGACTAAGTGTTGTACGGTCCATCTATGTGTTAAAGAAAACCCCAAACCTTGATAGTTGGTATTAGAACAAAGTTCCAATTTCATCTTATCTTTATAAATTCCTTCAATAGACTTAACCAATGTTTACTCCTTAGATATCATCCTATGGAAACAACCATGACATAATAAGAGGAAGTGAGCAAGAGGTTAGGTAGCCTTGAGGAAATCCTTAAGCGTATGACTAAGTAGATGGATGATTTGGTTGCCCTTTCAATGAGGATGGTCGAAGTCAAGACCAATCATCGAGAGATGAATGATAAGATGGTTAAGAATTTTGGTGTCACAATATAGACACTCAGAGAGGAAATTCATATGACAGCAAACGATGCAAGATGATAACTAGGTACATAAGTTGAAGACTTGAGAAGGCGGGTGGATACTCGTGCCTTAACGAGTCTGTTGAAGAGTTGAAGGCATAAGTAGTTGTATTGACTTGAGCTTTAGGAAATGCTCCTACCATGGCCCCATATGTCCTTACATGCTCCTACTTATGCAGGCCATTTGAAGATGCTTGAGCCCAAGGCCTTAACATGGAGTGATGATGTGTCTCTAGGGTTGGACACATAGACGTGCACCACAACAAAATGAACTGAAAGAAAATAAAAGAAGGCTAGCAAAGTTCGAGTACCTATCAACTGGATATGACACACTAATTGATCCTACTCAACCTCTAATCTGCTAAATATGACTCACTAGTCTGAACTATAGGGTCACTTGTCACTACTACTTGCTAAAGAGAATAGATAAGAGTTAGAAGGATAATGATAATACTAAGGTTGCTCAAAAGGGAAAACTTGTAATAATCTGATAATCATGAGTGATGTTTACATAAGATAAGTGGGGGTTTATATACCTACCCCATTAGTGTTTTAAGTACGTATGAAAAGATAAAAAGGGCAATTTATAATTGGAATATACGAAATATACTAAAAATGGTAAAAGAGACAAAGAATTTTAGTATGGAAAAATAAAGAATCCTTTTGAAATATATGCTAAAAGATACGTGTCGCGTGATGGCTGGCGTTCTGAAATATAGTATAATTTAGGAAAAATGAAAAAAAGAGGGTTCATAGTTAGAGCCGACTTAATCTAGGTTAGGTTGGAGCTCATTTAATTAGCCACTAAAGAATATTTGCCAAGGACTGGGGTTGGATTCTAGTTGGCTATAGAGCTCGGCTTAGGTAGTTGTTTAAGGTTGATATTTAGATGTTGTCTAGGTTATGGTGCCGTGGCTTGGTAAGTCGGCACGTCTACTTGGTAGCTTCAGAGACTATGTTGGTGTATGTGAGAACTTGGTACTTAGGTTGGTAGTAGAGTGAAACATGGAGGTTAGAATAGGAATTCTTGTTTTAGATAGAGCTGTGAGCTAATATTTTCTATGTGAGTCCTTGGAGTCCTTTAACTAGGTTGCATGTGATCGGTTCAAGAAGTTGATTCTTATCAAGTGAGGGATGCCAAATTATTAGAAAACTTTCTACTTGACATGGAGTAATACTTTGAAGTTGTTGGGACAAATGTAGAAAAGAACAAAAGTCACAATGGTAGTAATGTAATTGATTGGTGATGCTAAGTTATGGTGTGCACTAAGTATGAAGAGATTCAAATGGCAATGCATATGTGGATACATGGGTAGAGTTAAAGACTAAGTTGCTTGCTGAGTTGTAGGCTCAATTTTTCCCTTAGAACGTTGAGTATAATGCCTGAAAGCAGTTGAGGAAACTTCGATGGGGTAATGACATTTGAAAGTATGTGTATGAGTTCTCAACCTTGATATTAAACATCAAGAACATAGGTAAAGATGGTAAGCTATTTTACTTCTTAGAAAGATTGAAGTCCTATGCCAGGAATGAGTTGCAGAGGCAATGAGTGGCAAAATTAGCTATAGCATAATCGGTGGCTATGTGCTTGATTGATTACACTCATGACAACAGAGGGAAAAGCGTGTCAATAAGGTATGGGGTTCGAAAGTCTGTTAAGATTGGCAAACCCAAAAGTAGAGGAGCCCTAAGTTCAAGCAACAACAGTAGCACTATTGGATGGGGTTAGAGGGAATCTTACAACTCTCACCATTCCAAAAAGAGCGGGGCAACTAGTGGAGGTAAGATGCCATCATTCTCATGCTTCTTGTGCAATGGCTCTTATAAGCTAATTGATTGTCTACATAGAGCTACACGTAATGCCATGGCTTAGAAGGCAAAGAATGTATGCTAAGATAAAGAGTTGGAGAGTGATGGTGAGAAACAACCCTGAATGGGTACATTACATATTTTGTTGATTGTTAGAAAGAGTTTCTCAACACTACATAGGCCTAAGATTGATAGTGAATTAATGTATATCTAGTTGAACATCAATGGTAGGAGTGCTAATGCTATGGTAAACTTCAGTGCCACATATAACTTCATCAATGTGCTTGAGGTAAGAATATTAGGGCTAGTTCTTGTAGAAGACACTGGCCAGATTAAAGCTGTTAACTTTAAGGCCCATCTTGTTTAAGGAGTTGTAAGAAAGGTGAGGTGAAGGTTGGGGATTGAAGTGAAAAACTCAACTTCACAGTTGTCCCCTTAGACAACTTCAGCATAGTACTTAGGATAGATTTTTTGAGATAGGCCAAAGTTTCTCCCACAATGACGATTGATTGTGATATGGATTTGTGGGTGAACATACGTACCTAATATCACACAAAAACTAATGGGTGGGTTTGGGTCGTAAGATGTTACGCTCCGAACAAGAAGAGTCATAACAGTCCCGCCGTGTAAACTAATTTAAGATAGAAGCTGACCTCACAGCTGCTATCGTAGACGCAGTTTACACAAGGCGTACAACTTAACCAGCTTGAAACGTCTGTTCTGACATCTGTTAATATCCAAACCTGTGGTAGAGCTTTTACAAAATACTTGTTCTATACAATCTGTTGTTTAATACTACAACAGTAATTATACAACATTTCATGTTCAAGGGTATAGATTACAATCAGAGTTTATTAAAAACCACAGGTTTTACGATTTATATACAATAAGTTAGAAAACTAGTGGGCTCCTAGGGAATTCCCATTTAGTTTTCTTCAGAACTTAAAGACAAAATAAAAGCTCAGGTTCAGTTAAATTCCTCGATCCTCACTTTCCCACACAGCAGCACACTAACCTGAGAACGGTGGTACCTGAACATCTTTGCCTTTGCTCAGCACCTACAAAAAAGTCTGTAGGGGTGTGAGCACAACTAGCTCAATAAGTGGGGCGGAGTCAGAAGAGTACTATACAATCACAAATAAGGTTAATAATTATGATGAAATGCAATGCAATCACTCAAATGAAAACATCGTACAGTGTTAATCGGTCCACTGTGAGGTTAGAGAAATTTCATCCGCTCCAACCCGGATTGAGGAGTTTCATCGCGACTTAAGTTAGACTAAACCCGGGCTTGTGCAATGGAGAACACCCCCCTCCCAAGACCGCCTTCGAACCACAGCCCCCAACCTTGCCGCGACCTCCTCGCCTATCACTTAGTTCGACTAAGGATAGGAAAAGGACCATTTCAGCTATCCTCATCGAAGGAAGTCGGTGTTTGGCTTAACACTCTTAATCGTTTCCCCTAATGGGTGATTATGCATGACCAATTACACTTTAGTCGAATAATCATTAGTGATAATCAGGGATGACCAATAAGTTTACACAATACAGAATCCATGCAAATATGCAGAACAGCACACCAAAGAGTTGAACTCCTGTCACAACAGAGTATCATTCACACACATAGCATGCGCATAATCATCTAACTACAAACATAACCAGAAGTACTCTTGGGTCTTCGGATACTTTTAAATAGTACCCAAACAGCGGCGAAGCTACCATCCCAACTTACTTGTTTAGATGTTCGCTATTTCTGACTTGAATTGTCAGCCGTCTTTGGAAGGTCCTAATTACACAAAAGGTCCAAATTTAGTTTTCGTAATAATTACGAAAACATTAGAGTTTAATCTAAATTGGTTATATATATATATTATTTCCATAATATGCAGTCATGTTATTACTATATATCGAATTAAATTATTAATTATTGACATTGTACATCATATATACTATTACGTATTATATATCGTTTTGATCGTATCGAAACGTACTTTTTTATTTATTAATTCACGTTTTGATTCCGGTAAGGTTACCGAAATGTGTATATTCTTGAATATGTTATAGTTATAGGCTAGATTGCTTAAGGTTATCCGATTTAAACAAAACTAGTGTCATTGAGTTTGTATAGACTTAACGACACATCTTACGAGTCCTGTTCCTAGAGATGGATTTTAACGGGTAGTTTGAATTCTTAATACAATTATACATAATTATATAAAAACGATCGTATTATGTGAAATTTACAGTTTAAAATTATATTTTATCCAATTTGTCCTTATATTGTAATAATATAAGTATTATTCAATTTTAATACACCTAAAGTATATCCCGATCAGAAAATATTAATAATTATAATAAAAATCTCTATTTAACCCAATTCGATCAGTAATCCTATATATAGGTTTTATTTAACTATTTAAGTCATTTTAGTCTATTAATATTACAAATACACCCCGACTTATAATTTAAGCTATTTTACTTAATAAATTCGTAATAAATAGTTCGGATTACCCAATAATTCCCTGAAAATTTCTATGGACTTCTAAAAATATAGTGAATTCAATTATCACTTGGTTTCAAGTTTTCGACCTATTGCCTATATTTTCGTATTGACGATTTTACCCCTAAACTTGATAAATTAACCAATTATAATTCTTTTAGCATCCAATTAATTTCAATCTGACTCAATACCATTATTATTTATTATAGATCAGTACATGTCCATTTCATCAATTAATTTTATAATTTCCTATTAAATTCATAATTTCAGCCTATTTTCGAACCAATTTCAGGCCTAAAAATTCAATAAATATTAAAATTATTCAAATAAAAATTTGGGCTGCGTAGCAATTACCCATATATCATACACATCCTACACAAAAATTTTCAGCTAGAAACAACATCATATAGTACATTTATTTCACTAATATATATTCGGATGAATTACAGATTTCTTAATAAAGTATATTAAATATTACGAATTTTTCAAAAATAAAAATTTCACATGAAAGCATGTCTAAAATAACCTAAGTGTAATTTTTTTCATAATTTTCTGGGCGGATTTACTATTTTTTAGAAATTATTGAAAAACAGGGCAGAAATTTGACCTTGGTGTTCTTGGGTGCTCCGGTGGCCGGCGGCGGCTGGGCGATTGTCGGATGGCTGGCGCGGTGGGTGGACCGTGTGGGGTTGGTTGGGTTTCACAGCAGATCTACTCTAGGTTAGGATTCCACACTTTCATTAATTTTTCTGTTTTTTTTTTCTACGATTTTTTCTAATTTTTCTTTCTGATTTTCTCTGATTCCAAATTGCTAAAACTATCATGTCTGATGATCTTGGCTTTTTATAGTGCCTCAAAGTCGGTTTAAGGATTTTTCTTTAATTAATTCATATTTTCTTTTCCAATTTCTTATTTATTTATTTTTTTTATGCATGAGGTGTCCAAATATTGTAACTCCACCTTTTGAATCAACAATGTATTTCCATCCTCCTGCCACGCCTCCTTCCAATATTATTTAATTAATTTTTCTTTTTCTTTTATTAAATAATTACTTAAATATAGATATTATATGTTAGAATTAATTATTTTAATTAATATACAAGGTTATACCCTATGTAATAACATGTGAAATATATAACTTTACTCATATAATTAAGTTTCTAGCATATCTTTTATTTGTAGGATACATTCTAAGGTTAATTTCATGAATTCAACACAATATATATATAATTACTCAATTTAAAGTTAATTTACGAGTATAATTATTATTTGTACCGGGTATACTAAAAAATTACGTGTATTTTTTTATAGTAAATTATACTACATTATCTTATTTTATAGCTCAATTAACTTATCTCTAAGTTCTCGTTGCAATCTAAGTTCAATTTTAGGAGTTCTGAACATTTTAGGGCTTTAGTAAATACTCCAATTTCTAAGGGCAAAATTGGGATTTCGGGTCATTATTACTAAAATCTAACTTCACTGTAATATCTCAACTAACTTTTTCATTCTAGTTGCAAAGTTTGGGCTCAATTGGATAAATTACCCTAAAAGCCCTAAATCTGAGCTCGGTTGTCCTAAACTCAATTTTGGGAGCTTACATAAGATGACTCGAAAAGTAAATGATAGTCTAAGGTTAAGCAGAGATTCCTGTATACCGATGATGGATATGACGCACTAACACCTCATATGAGCTCGAGTCACACTTGATATGATGCACAAATATGGCCAGAGGTTACTTACCACTAGTCCAAGCTCAATGGGCTAGATAAGAGTAGCTTAAGAGTAAGTAGAAAGACACTTGGCTTAAGAGGGAGTAAAAGTCTAGTGTATTCTCTGTATGATGATATGGCTATTACAATTTGTAAGTATTTATAGTACCTAATTAGGGTAAGTCTTCAGTTACAGGAAATTATAGAAAAAGGATTTCTATTAGCTAGGAAAAAAGGGGGAATAATTTACAGGGGTAACAATGTAATCGTGCAAAGGGAATATCTACTATTAAAAAGGGTAGTACGAATGTTAGAAAGGGCAGTGTGTGCACGTAATTTTTCTCATTCTGTAGTCCCAATAACATTGTGAGCCGTACAAGGGTGGGGCTTGATTAGGTATTGTCGACGTCGATAGTTTAGCAGCTCTGATTGCTGGGTCTGGATAAGGGTTAGCTTAGGCATGACTCAAACTTAGGATCGGCTTCAAATGGTTGGCTCCTAATAGTTGTTAGCTTAGCCTTGGCACTGAGGAGATGGCTATATCCAAATTTGGTGCTTAGACTAGTATGTTACGGAGGGGTTAGCTCGGCACATCAGCTGATCACCTTGGTAGTCTCTTGGATAGTGTAGAGAGCAAAGTAGCTCGGCAAATCGGATTGGGGTAAACACTACTCTTCGATGTTAACTCATCTCGAATAGCTTGATGAACCATCTGAGAAAGCCCTTGAGCTCAAGAGCGTATGATCGGTCTTTGATTCCTATCAGATTGCTTATTATTTATGAGTGAGAAGCCATGTTATATATTAGTTCAAAGGAAGAAGGCAAGCAACCATGGCAAGGAAGGAATGAATATTGGGGCTATGTCGTTATCAATACTCTAACTGAAGTGAAGTCTTAAACATCAAGAGCATTCTTTCCTAACTATCCTTACAAAGAAGGATGAAATAGGAAAGATAGAGATCTCAGAGGTAATAGAGAGTATCTTGAAGAAGTACAATTTGTAATGCCTAACAAGCTTTTGAAGGAAATGCCTCCTAAAATGGTTAGTGGACTGATATCTGGCAAGTGCATCTATCATTTTTAATATAGTGGATATGAGTTCGAGTCGATTCTTTAGAGACTTCGAGTACTAATATTAACCTTAGCTTTATTATCTAACCGGAAAATTGTGATGAGTTGAATGAATTAAAAATACTAAAATTAACAAACTAACCTAATTATGAGACTTAATTAAGCAATTTAGAAAGCGATAAAATTAAGAACGACTTCAAGAAAGCAAATAACATATTTAGGAATTATTTCCCCTAGTATTTAACATGTGACGGCTTAAAATATATTCAATTCAATTTCTATTATTCTTGACCAGAGGGATTCACAATTAAAGTTAACACCTTTCTCAAGCATATTAACTCTAATCCTAAATTATTTACCGGAATCTCTTCACTTAGTAATATAATTTAGAATCGCATTAATGTATAATGAATTCCCACACAAAGAACAACTTTTTGGAAGAAACATGAATCTTATCTCTAAGTACACATGTAATTCTCTCCAATTATGTCAAGATCTCATTATTCATGTAATTTCTCAATCATCATGCATAATATCATAGATTGATACTCTAGAAATATCAATTAACAATTAAATAACATAATTGAATCAAGAAAAGATTGAAACTTTATTGAAAATTATCAATCAATCTAATAGTCACATGAAACCCTAGGTTCCACAATCCTAAATACAAGAATCTTAAGCTATCATAATGAAACTAAAAACGAATTCCAACAAAATCAATAAATAAAACATGAAATACCCCTTTTGTTGATAAAAAATCTCCCCAATCTTGAAGTTAGGTGTTGCTTTCGCCTTTCTCTTCTCCTTCTCTTCAAGTCTCTTCTCTTTCGAATGTCCAATTCTTGTGTGCAAAACCCTAGTATGTCCTTTTATAATGTATTGTAAGGTTTCCGTTTTTGTCACCAGACACGGCCTGGGACACAGTCGTGTCCCCAGGTCGTATAACTTTCTGATCTTGGCAAATTTTCCTGGATGAACACAGCCTGGGGACACGATTATATCCTAGATTGTGTAACTTCAAAACTTCATAACTCATTCATTTGAACTCCAAATTGAGTGAAACTTGATTCCTTTTCTTCGTTTTCAATCTAAGAATGCATTCAAACCTTGAAATCAAAATTTTACTCAATTAAGTATCAATTTCTTTAAAGAAAACCAAAGATGTAAGAGAAATACTATAAAATCATCATGTGAAACGTATTTAAAATAAGAGTTATCATTGACCATGAGATTAAGCTTATACTTATTATTAAACCACCTACTAGAGTTACTATCGCGCCCCGAAGCGGCAGAGTCGTAACAGCCCCGTCGTGTAAACCATCCTAAGATAGAAGTTGGCCTTACAACCGCTATCTTAGACCTAACTTACATAAGGCGTCAACGACTAACCCACTTTGAAGTAAACAGTTTGTAATTTAAATAAATCATTTATCTAAGAAAGTGAGGAAATATATATGTACTATAATTTAGCTATTGTAATTAAAGTTTACAATATTTTTCTGCGATATATTTTGTAGTTATTATAGTATTTGGAAATGAAAAATTCTAAAGTAAAAGCTTAAACCTTAAAAATATATGTTTATTCTTCTCATGTTTTTCCTCACTCCCCAGGATCCAGCAGTTGCTAGCTTCAGAGTAGTGGTTTGCCGCTTCTTAGCCAGCACCTGTACGACATCTATAGGGATGTGAGCAACCACAGCTCAGTAAGTTAGGATGGAGGACTTAAAACTATACTATATACAAACAAGGTTTTTAATCACTTATTAGGTGCAATGCATGTGCAAGCAAATGCCATCGCACGACGTTGTCCGGCCCGTCGTGAGATTAGAGAAATTGCACCCGCTCTAATCCAGGTTGAGGAGTTGCTGTTAATGCAATAGCTCACAACCAAACCTAGGCTTGTGTAATGAAGACCTTGCTCCTCCCGCGACTACCTTCGAACCATTATCTTCACCCTCGCCGTGACCTCCTCTCCTGTCACTTAGTTTGACTGAGGATGAAGAAGGGACTATTTTGCAATCCTGCGCTATCTCTTCCGAAGGGGTCGGTATTTGGCCGGAGAGTCCTAAGTTCCCCTAACGGGTTGCCATGCATGTCCGATTATGATTACTGGTCGTATATTTGATTAAGTCCAGTTTAGAGTGATCAATCATTACATACAAATCATACAATATATGACAGAACAACAAACAGAATCATAGCATCACTCATAATCAAGCACATGTACACATTCAACTATCTAATAAGCACAACCAAGCATAATCTTAAGCCTCCAAAATATAGCATCGTATTAATCCCAACTTACCTCGACTCCTCGCTCACTCACTCAAGGTCCAATTTGCTCAGGCCATCGCCGATCATACCTATAATACAAATGTGGTTTCAGCTTTTCATATAACTATTATAGGTTCGTTTTATCCTATAACGCTTATTGTTAGGTTTTGTTTAAGGTTTAATATGCCTAATTATCTAGGTATTAAGTTTTTTACAATTATTCTAGGTTTGGGGTTAGGTTCAGGTTCGGTTTTCGCATCGATTTTTAAATTAGGTTTTAGTTCGATTCCTAAGTAATGTTTTAGATTCCAACCCTAGAAATCCGTTTCAACTCATAATGTGAAATTAATCACTTTACTTCCCGATCTCCTAAATACCATCATTACTCCTAGTCAGTATTTATTTTACCTGGTACACTTAAATCCATATTAGTGTACCGAATTCACTCCTAATGTGAGAAATTTTTACATTTTTTATATAATTACATAAATTCAAGTTTCTTATCAGATTTATTATATATCCCTATTATTTATATAATATCAATTTTTATCCTAATTTTTCTATTTATTATATTTTCAAAAATTTACATATTATGCATTATTGCCTATTATGTACATAATGCATTTCTAATATTTCTATCAGTTTAATTACCATCCCTAAACATCAATTATCATAATGTCTAAATTCATCATAAATCAGATTTTACTCCTAATTTCCCTAATTTACAAAATTAACTTAAAGTTAACTATTTTTCCCTATTAATCATTTACTACATAATTAACCTAATAATTACATCTAACATCCTAAATGCTACAAGTATTATACTCCATCAGATTTCCACATCCTAAAACATCTACTTATTCACTAAGTCATTAATTAATAATTTAATTACTTAATTAACCTTAAATTACCCATTTTATACCTCATTTTAAGGCTTAAAAATTATCTAAAAATTTCAAAAATTAATTTTTGAAAACAGGCTTTATAACACTGTTTTATATCATCTAAGTAATCTACACAAAAATTTTGGGCTCGAAACTACACTCCTAAGGTCATTTATTTCTAAATCGAAACATGCTCGGTTTTGCATGATTTCTTAAGGACCCTATATCACAAGACATATTTTCATCAAAATAATATTTTTCTTACAAACTAAATACAAAAATATTCCAGAATAAAAAAATTCATAATTTTCTAATAATATTTACTATTTTTATAAAATTATACAAGAATCGGGTTGGAAATTGGATTTACCGATTTGGGTGGCTCCAGCCACTGCCAGCCGCCGTGGCCTTGTTGGATGGCCTGGGCACTGCCACCACCGTGTGGTGGTGGTGGCCGTCCACTCTCAACTGCTCGTCTAGTGTGGATTCCCTTTGAAAGCCCTAATTGCACAGTTTTTTCTAATTTTTTTCTAAACCAGATTTTTCTCTCAATTTTCGCCTCTCCCTAATTTTTTTTTATTTGTAACTATCCAAATGAGCTTCTGAATTTTTCTTTCTATTTATAGAGCTTTAGTGTAATTATTGTGCATTAAATTGGATAAGACAATTGCCTTATCCCTTGATTTTTGGCTTTTATATTATCTTAATTTAATTGGTCAAATTTTTTCTTATTTTTCCCAGCTTCCACGACCCAATTATGGATCATTCATGATTTTTCCTGATTTTTCTTGATTTTTCCTTATTTAATTATGAATTTTCTTTAAGTATTTTGTATTATTTTATCACATTTCGCGTATTTTAAGAAATTACGCGTATTTATACTTACATGTAAATTCATATATAGTACAAATAAATATTCTTAAATATTATTTAGGTCATTTTATTATTTTTAGTATACATATAATCTGTCTCTAGTAATTTATTAGTTATTAGATTATACTTTTTACCTTTTTAGTAATTAGCAATTATTATGCTTAAAATTTGAAAATTTTATAGTCTCCTATTTTATTACTTATTTTCTTAACGTTTACGGGGTTATTTTTACTAATATTTCTCTCAATAGTTTATAATTTAGACTTGATCGGATCTTTAAGTTGATCAAAACCTTGAGTGATTGGTTGTGGGGCTTACAGCTACAGATAAAATGTCACTTCCTAAACTTGTTAAGTTAAAGAAGCAATTAGTTGAGTTGTGTGAGGTATGCTTCATTCGACCTTTGAAAGCATCGTATGAGGCTCTTATTTTGTTTTAAAAGCAGCAAGGTTGGAGTTTGAGATTATGTATTACTTATCAGGCTCTGAACAAGGTGATTGTGAAGAACCGTTTTTTGATCCCTCTAAATGCTAATCTATTTGACACCTTTACAAAGCTAGATCGTAGTTTAAGGTATTACCAGGTTTAAATTGTTGAGGATGATGAGCCCAAGATGACGTGTGTTACTTAATATGGTGCTTATGAGTTCTTGGTGAAGCTGTTCGTCTCACTATTGTAGACATCCCATTTTTGCCTCCTTATATATTTTTTTATAGAATAAGAAAAAAGGTCTTGATTTAGAAAAATTATAAAAAAAGTATAAAAATACAAAAGATAGAAAATTTATAAAAAATCACAAAAATAGAAAAATTGGAAAAAATCACAAAAAGTAAAAGATTTAGGACAAATTTAAAAATTAAAAAAAGGTATAAATAAATAAATAACAAGAATAATAAAATCATTAGATAGTTTAATAGAATGTGATTTTTTTTTTAAATTTAGCTTTAGTATTTTTTAGGCTTTAAATAATTAAAAGAGACTTAGTACATATATCTAATTTGATTGTATATATAAATAAGATATAAGCTAATGACCTAATGGTTCTACATTCAGACTTGATATTGCATATGGCTTGAGGGTCATGAGTTCAAATCTCACTAAAGGCACAAAGTGCCTTTTATTTTTCTCCATAAAACACATCACCACATGTTAGGATAGCATTTGGCTACGTGTCTACTATGATAGGAATCAGGCTACTGGGCCTTTGACTGGTAGCCAAACCCAAGGACTAAAAGGCCTGGCAAGGCAGATTCTTCTACTCCAATTGACTCCTGTCGAGGTCGATTACCTCTCTGTTGAGTCACTCTTCAAGTTGAGCCGAATGACTACCTATTTCTTGAAGATTGTATGCCGAGAAATAGTATGTCGAGAGAGACTTCGAACTAATCAATAGCCACCCTTGCTCAGACAAGTAACCTGTCTATATACTTTTGTTTGCATCCTCCAATGGCCTCGCTACTATATCATCACTACGTGTATAGGACCACGTATGGAATCTACTCCATTAACCATTACTTTTTTGGAATATTCATTTTTACCCTTTTGTATTATTGTACATTACTTTTTTAGGATAATATTCCTTTTGTCTTTTCCTTTTTGGGCATGTTGCCTTAAATTCTAGGATATAAATACCCTTGTACTTATAGCCGTAACAAGGAGATTGATTATCATTAATATACTTGAGTATTTCCTTCCTTATGTAAACACTGCTTGTTTACTTTCAGCATCACTCTTATCTTAACTCTTGAGCAAGGTTAGGTGGTGAGTAATCTCATCAGATTGATTCGTGTGTTATATTGAATTGTGTCATGAGTCCTCGGAAGTTCCATTAGTGCGTTGTATCCTTTGGAACTGTTTGTGGGTTTTTGCTTACCTTTAGTTCGCATTAGTCCTTTCCATACATTCCCCATCATTTTCCTTTCGAGCTTTCTGCAAGCTTAGACTCATCTAGCGACCGACCTTGTTTGTTATTGATTATGGTTCGCATCATCTTGGTATTAGAGCGGAGGTTCTATTTGAGTTGAGGTTTGTTTTTGAAGTTTTGTTTATACTCTTTTTAACGTATGTGAAACATAGCAAGTTACTGTGTTTATCTTAGTTGTTGTGTTTGTTAGTTATTCATTTCCTAAAGTGCTCGTTTGAGCTTTGAATCTGTGAAGAAAATGACTGACCAAGTGTGAATGTTGGTATGGGAGACAACAATAATAGTAGTCTGAGCCATTCTGGATATCCTCCGTACCGAGAGATTATTTGGCAATCTTAGGAAGTGTTGCTTTTGCTAGGAGGGATTGGTATTCTTGGGTTATGTAGTTAGTGGAGGAGGCTTACGAGTGGATGACGAGAAGATCTGACAATTGTCGAGTGGTCGACTCCTACTACTTATGTCGAGTGGTCGACTCCTACTACTTATGTCGACGTGAGAAGTTTCCATGGATTGGCTTTATTCTATAGACGACTTATCAAGAATTTTAGCACCCTTGCTCCACCACTTATTGAGCTAATGAAGAAAAACACTAACTTCTGATGGGGAGAAAGAGAGGAGAGGAGCTTTGTTGAGATAAAAGAAAGATTGACCTTTGTCCCAGTGTTAGGTTTACTTGACTTCGAGAAAATATTTGAGCTGGAATGTGATGCATTAGGCATTGGAATAGGTGTTGTCCTAATGCAGGAAGGTCGACCGATTGCCTTCTACAGTGAGAAGGTTAGAAGACCTTAGTTAAATTACTTTGTGTATGACAAAGAGCTCTTGGTGTTGATCCGAGTGCTACAAGTATGGCAATACTATTTACTATCGAGAGAGTTTGTCATCTATATTGACCATGAGTCATTAAGGTACCTCCGAAGTTAGACCAAATTAGCTAAGCAACAGGCAAGATTGGTTGAATTCCTTGAAGGATTCAATTTTATGATAAAATACAAGCAAGGAAAGAGTAACGTAGTTGTAGATGTTCTTTCGAGAAGACATGCACTTCTGAATGAACTACAAACCAGATTGTTTAGGTTTGCAAATATCAAAAAATAGTATTATGAGGATCTACACTTTGGACCCATAATTGTGCGATGTGTTAATGGAAGAGCAGTAGACAAGTATCATGTGGAGAATGGCTACTTGTTCTAAAGTGGAAAATTATGTGTGCCGACTTGTTTCTTAAGGGAGTTATTAATTAGGGAAGCTTATAGTGGAGGACTTTCCGAACATTTTGGGGAAAGGAGGACCTGTGAACTATTGAATGGTCGATTCTTCTAGCTGAGAAGGAGGAGAGATGTACACCGAGTTGTTGAAAGCTGTACCGTATGTAAGAGGACTAAGTGTCAAGTTGAGTAAGGGAAAGCATTGCCTTTACCTGTTCCGACGAAGCTGTAGATTGAATTGAGAATGGACTTTGTTCTCGGACTATCACGAACTACTTGAGGCAAAGATTTAATAATGGTTATTGTGGATCAATTTAGTAAAATGGCACACTTCATGCCTTGCTCCAAAACTAACAATGCTTTGGCTATTGCTTCTCTTTTCTTGCAGGAGATTATGTAGATATACGGTATGCCAAGAAGTATAGCCTCCGATATAGACCTGAAGTTCTCGAGTCATTTCTAGAGGGCCTTATGGCGTCAGATGGGGACCAAACTACTATTCAGTACGTCCTGTCATCCCAAAAACTGATGGCCAAACAGAGGTGGTTAATTGCACTTTGGGATCATTACTCCAAGCTATAGTAGGTAAGAACTTAATTGATTGGGACGTCTACTTACTAGTTGTCGAGTTCACTTACAATCGAACAGTGCACAACACCACTAAGTAGACCCCCTTTGAAGTGAACTTTGGTTTTAATTCCAAGTTACCCTCGATTGCACCTTTGTACCTGTACCCATGTAAGAGGACCCCGATGCCTTAGCTCGAGTAGAATCCCTTCAGCAAATCAATGACAAAATCACTCGGCACATCGACTAAGCTGCTAAAAGAATATGAGAGAAGACCAAGGATAGGATGGCTAAACAATTTCAGTAAGAAGACTTAGTATGGTTGCACCTCAACAAGGAATAGTTTCTAAGTAAGAAGAGGAACAAATTATTTGCCAGAGCTGAAGGACCGTTCAGAATCCTCTAGAAGATTAATGATAATGCCTACAGATTGGAGCTACTCGAGGACTATGGAGTTTCTGACATCTTTAATATTGCCAACCTCAGTCTATATCACCTCGACGGAGAGCTGATTAAAGACCATTTGGATTTGATCCCAAATCTAAATTGTAAGCCCCACAACCAGTTTCTTAAGGTTTCGATCAGTTGAAAGATCTGATCAAGCCTAAATTGTAAAGTAAAGCTAGAAATATTAGTAAAATGATCCCGTAAGTTTGAATTTAAGAAAATAAGCAATAAAATAAAAGACTATAAAAATTTTAAATTTTAAGTATATAACTTGTCATTTATCGAAAATGCGTAAAATGCATTTCGATAATTAATAACTTACTAGAGATAAATTATATGCATACTAAAAATCATAAAATGACCTAAATAATATTTAGGAATATTTATTTGTACTATATATGAATTTACATGTAGGTATAAATACGCATAATTACTTAAAATACGCGAAATGTGCTAAAATAATACTAAATACTTAAAGAAAATTCATAATTAATTAAGGAAAAATCAAGAAAAATCAGGAAAAATAAGGAATGATCCAGAATTGGGTCATGGCAGTTGGGAAAAATAAGAAAAAAATCAGCCAATTAAATTAGGGCAACTCAAAAGCCAAAAATTAAGGGATTTGAATAATGTCTTATCCAATTTAGTGCACAATAATTTCCTTAAAGTTCTATAAATAGCAAGAAAAATTCAGAAGCTCATTTGGACAGTTAGAAATCAGAGAAAATTAGGAAGAGGCGAAAATTGAGAGAAAAATTAAGGTTACAAAAAAATAGGAAAAACTGTGCAATTAGGGCCTTTAAAGGGAACCCACACCAAACGAGCAACTAGGAGTGGATAGCTACCACCACCACACGGTGGTGGCAGCGCCCAGACTAGCCGATAAGGCCATGGTGGCCGGCGGTGGCTGGAGCCACCTAGATCGGTGAATTCGATTTCCAGCCCTATTTTATGTAATTTTGTTAAAAATAGTAAATATTTTTAGAAAATTATGAATTTTGTTATTCTAGAATATTTTTGTATGTAGCTTTTAGGAAAAATATTATTTTGATGTAAATATGTCTCGTAATATATGGTCTTTAAGAAATTGTGCAAAACCGAGAATGTTTCGGTTTAGAAATAAATGACCTTAGGAGTGTAGTTTCTAGCTCAAAATTTTTGTGTAGACTACTTAAATGATTTAAAACAGTGCTATGAAGCCCATTTTAAAAAATTAATTTTTAAAATTTTTAGATAATTTTTAGGCCTTATAATGAGGCATAAAATGAGTAATTTAGGGTTAATAAAGTAATTAAAGGGTTAATTACCGATTTAGTGAATAAGTATACGTTTTAGGATGTTGAAATCCGATGGAGTATGATACTTGTAGCATTTAGGGTGTTAGATGTAATTATTAGGTTAATTATGTAGTAAATGAGTAATAGAAAAAAATAGTAAATTGTAAGTTAATTTTATAAAGTAGGATAATTAGATGTAAAATCTGATTTAGGATGAATTTAGACATTTTGAAATAATAATTGATGTTTAGAGATGGTAATTAGAGTGATAGAAATATTAGAAGTGTATTATATACATAATACATAATAGGTGATAATACATAATATGTAATTATTGGAAATATAATAAATAGAAAATATTAGGATGAAAATTGATATTATATAAATAATAGGGATATATAATAAAACTGATAGAAGACTTAAATTTATGTAATGAAAAATGTAAAAATTTCTCACATCGGGAGTAAATTCGATACACTAATAAGGATTTAAGTGTACCGGGTAGAATAAAATACTAATTAGAGGTAATGATGGTATTTAGGAGATCGGGAAGTAATGTAATTAATTTCACATCATGAGTTGAAACGAATTTCTAGGGTTCGAGTATAAAACAATACTTAAAAATCGAACTAGAATCTAATTTAGAAATCGATGTGGAACCCGAACCCGAACCTAACCCTAAACCTAAAATAATTGTAAAAGACTTAAGACCGAGATAATTAGGCATATTAAACCTTAAACAAAACATAACAATAAGCGTTATAGGATAAAACAAACCTATAATAGTTATATGAAAAACTGAAACCACGTTTGTGTTATAGGAATGATCGGCGATGGCCTAAGTAAGTTGGACCTCGAGTGAGTGAGCGAGGAGTCGAGATAAGTTTGGATTAATACGTTGCTATATTTTGGAGACTTGAGATTATGCTTGGTTGTGCTTGTTAGATAGTTGATTGTGTGCATGTGCTTGATTATGGGTGATGCTATGATTCTGTTTGTTATTCTAGCATGTATTGTATTATTTGTAAGAAATAATTGATCACCCTAAACTGGACTTAATCAAATATATGACCAGTAATCATAATTGGACATGCATGGCAACTCATTAGGGGACACCTAGGATTCTCCGGCTAAATACCGACCCCTTCGAAAGGGATTACGTAGGATTGCATAATGGTCCCTTCTTTATTTTCAGTTGAACTAAGTGATAGGTGAGGAGGTCGCGGCGAGGGTGAAGTCAGTGGTTTGAAGGTAGTCGCGGGAGGAGCAAGGTCTCCATTACACAAGCCTGGGTTTGGTCGTGAGCTGTTGCATTAACGGAAACTCCTCAACCCAGATTAGAGCGGGCGCAATTTCTCTAATCTCACGACGGGCCGGACAACGTCGTGTGATGGCATTTGTTTGCACATGCATTGTACTTAATAAGTTGATTGATAATCTTGTTGTGTTTATGGTATAATTTTGAGTCCTTTATCCTAACTTACTGAGCTGTGGTTGCTCACATCCCTATAGACGTCGTGCAGGTGCTGACTAAAAAACGGCATATAACTACTCCAAAGCTAACAATTGCTGGATCTTGGGGAGTGAGGAAAAACATTTGAAGAACAAACATATATTTTTAAGGTCTAAGCTTTTACTTTAGAACTTTTCATTTTTGAATAATGTAATAACTAGGAAATATATTACGGAGAAATATTATAAACTTTAATTGTAATAACTGAATTATAGTGAATATATATATTTCCTCACTTTCTTAGATAAATGATTTATTTAAATTATAAACTGTTTACTTCAAAGAGGGTTAGTCATGGATGCCTTGTGTAGATCAGGTCTAAGATAGCGGTTGTAAGACTAACTTCTATCTTAGGATGGTTTACACGGCGGGGCTGTTACGACTTTACCGCTTCGGGGTGTGACATAAATCAACCAAGAGGGAATGATAGGAATTAGGCTGCTAGGCCTTTGACCAGCAATCAAGCCTGAGGACTAAAAAGGCCTGATAAGGCGAATTCTTCTACTCCAACTAACTCCTGCTGAGGTCGAGTACTTCTTTGCCATGTCACTCATTATGCTGAGCTAAATGATTGCCTATTTCTTGGAGATTGTGTCGAGAAATAGTATGTTGAGAGAGACTTTAAATTGATCCATAGCCACCCCTACTTGGACATGCAACCCATTTGTATACTTTTGTTTGCATCCTTCAATAACCTTGCTACTATATCATTACCACGTATATAGGACCACATGTGGAATCTACTCTACTAACCATTACTTTTTTAGAATATTTATTTTTATTCTTTTGTATTCTTGTACATTACTTCTTTAGGGTAATACTCATTTTGTCTTTTCCTTTTTAGGCATGTTGCCTTAAATTCTCGGATATAAATACTCTTATACTTGTAGCTGTAACAAGGAGATTGATTATCATTAATACACTTGAGTATTTTGTTCCTTGCATAAACACTGCTTGTTTACTCTCGGCATTACTTTTATCCTAATCCTTGAGCAAGGTTGGGTAGCGAGTAACTTCATCGGACCAATTCGTGCATCATATCGAATTATGTCATGAGTTCTCGGAAGTTCCATTAGTGCATCGTATCCTTTGGAGCTGTTTGTGGATTTTTGCTTACCTTTCATTTGCATTAATCCTTTTCGTACATTCCCCATCATTTTCCTTTTGAGCTTTCTGCAAGCTTAGAACCATTTAGCGATCGGTCTTGTCTGTTCTTGGTCATGGTTTCATGAAGGTGTTGACATGGCGGCCAGACAAGGCAGTGTTATGTGTATGACACATGGCACGACGTCATCGGGTCATTTAGTTGATATGAGCAGCTCTTTCTCTTGCTTTCCTTCTTTTTTCCGCAATTTCCTCCCTTTTCCCAAACAAGCTCCTCCGTATTTCCAGCTCAGTGGCTTACGTTTGAGCCAACTTTTTATGCATTTTCTACATGATTCCACCCAAATTAAGGGTGGAATTAAGAAATATGGATAGCTTACTTTAAATAGAATTGAAAAACTCGTCTAGATTCATTTATTAATTGGGTTAAATTGGCGTTTGAAATTGAAAAAAACTTCTTTTTTATCTAAGCGTGACTTCCATGATTTAAGCACTAACATTAAAATTCAAAACTTCCTTTGTGTTTTTTAGGGAAGAACAAGTAGTGAGGAGGCATCTTTGACTAAAAGTTGATTTGAATCAACACTAAAGTGCGAATCTTTTTCCTAATCAACTACACCTTTACATTATTCGAATTCATGGCAATTCGGAGCTTTCTAAGTTGAAATGGAGCTTACAAAGTATAAATAGAGGTGCAGTAGACCTTTCCCAACACTAAGAACGATTCAATTCATTTCATACATACACTTACAAGCTCTTTCTCTCTCTATTGTGAAACTCCCTCTCCTTCTAGAAATCAAGCAAGATCAGAGTTTTTCTTAGCAAAGCTAAGTTGCTTATGTGAATCTACACCTCTAAAGTTTTAAAACGCCACCCCTAGCTTCCTTAATTGTCGCTCCTAGTAGCTTGGTGACACGCCACTAGCAAACCCATAACACTATCTAACTATTGTTGGCCACTACGCATCCTAGCCATCAACCGTTTGTCTAGGCAAAGACTACCCTTAACAATCAACGCACCATCCTCCAAAAGCTAGGATCGACACTACTTTAGTTGCTAATAAACACTACCACAAGTTATGTAAACTTCCTCTTTCTCTAAACCAAACTACCTACATTCAAGCACCACCTAAATGGCCAGCAGTGGCCAAGGCACTGAAACTACCCCCCAGAGCTAATAAGAAACACATGAAAAGCCTTTCCCTTACTTGTTTTGGTGATCAAAACTAGTCAAAGTGTGCCCTTGCCACTACTGCTATTGAAGATTACTTGAGATCCGACCTAGATTTAGCAGTTGACTTGTTCAACCAGATCTAGCAAGCCTAACTTGTGCTCCAAATCCCCTTGACTTGCACGCATAATCTCTTGACTTGGTTTTGTAATGGTTTATAATTTTTTTTCATTGATTTATTCCATTATATAAATTGTAATTCAAAAGAAAAAAAAAAAAGAAAAGAAAGAGAGAGAGAAAAAAGAAAAAAAGGAATAAAGAAAAAAGAAAAAGAAAAAAAAAGGGAAGAAGTCTAGTATTTATCTATTTTATAATAATAAATATATACAATAAAGAAAATAATGGAAAAAATGAATAAAAAATTATTTTATCACTTAGAAAAATCAATTTTCAAAATAAATAAAAATAAACCAAACTTTTTCAAAATTAGAATACTTTTAGAACTTTTCAAAAATAAAAAACCCCGATTTAGGACCCTTTTAGAAATTTTCCAAATAAAATTGAATGGTTAAGAGATGTAAACTTGACCACTTTTTAAATCTAAAATAAACCAACACATATAACTTTTTGAAAAAGAACTACATACGTTTGATCTTAGTTTTTCATTTTCTATAAATTATAGCTTGAATTATTTAATTTTTTACAATAAATATAATACAATTCATTTACTAGTAATTGAGTTTCGTTTTTAAGAAGGTATTTTTAAAAGTTGAATCTAAATTCGGAAAGTTAGTAGTGGTACCCGTAAGGGTTTAAAAGATTAGCCCCTATATTCAAAATCTTTAATTTTAAAACTTTTTTTTTCTAAAAATTGGTTTTTCAAGTAGATTAGTAATTAGGTAATATTAGTTTACTTAATCGATTTAACCAACCCTCTTTTTTCCTGATTTCGATCGGGTGGTGACTCTAAAAACGTTTTATGAGATAAAAAGCCCAGTTTTCTTTAACTCTCAGCTGAGGATCAATATTAAATGAGTTAGAGTTTAATATTCATCGAATTAAGGAAATTTATAAAAAAAAGGGGGAAAAAATCAAGCTCGATACAATGACGACTTTATTGGGGATGTTAAGAGGGCTAGTCACTTAAAAAACTTTTTGAAATTAAATTTACCTCTTAAAATGCCCATATTGTTTATTTATTTGTTTCAAGTGTATACTTTTTTTAATTACTATATTTATTTATTTTTTCTTCATGCAACATACATTGGGTTATGGTGTGTCATTTATTGTATCAAGGATGCAGAGTATATACAATTAGACTCAAGCCGTCTTAGGACCTTAGGAGGGGAGCTATTGTATAGGCTTCGAGTGTAGCGGGGTTGAAAAACTACACTAGGAATTCGGGTTGGGGGA